>JBBMEF010017393.1:0-19451 GCA_037832685.1 Sicyos baderoa | reverse complement strand
TAATGATGATTGAATAGGAATTTTGGGCAAAATATGCTATGAATGAAATTATTTTAAAAAATGTGCTACAATTGTAACGAAGAGTCAAAAATATGCTATCGAGAGCAAATTCCCTATAAATAAATAATAGAAGTACTGATATAATTGGGTTTTTTTTTTAGTATCGATTAATATTGCATTTGAAAAGGGGTATGTTAAGATCTTCAACATGATTAAAATTTATGGATCCAATTACCCATTAAAGATTATTTGCTATTTAGATTGGAGTTTAATTTTTTTTTGTCAAATTTGATATAACATTAAATAGTATGAATTCTCTATTCTAAAATAATTTGACGATGAAGAAAGAATCCAAACCTATGCTATAAAAGTAATGTCAATTCAAAGGTTTCCAGCAATAAATTTACAGTGCTCTACAAATAATTACAATAATATTCATGGATTCTCTGTCTCATCTTTATCATGAATAAGAGCCATTTCCTCGGGATTAAAGCTAGGGACAAAGCCAGCTCCGGCTATCAAAATAGACTAGTTTAATTTTCAAGCCTAAGCTAAGTGATTTAATTACTAATTAATTAATTAATTAATCAGTGGCTAATTAATGTGTAATGTTACAGCTGCAACATGTTAATTGGTCATTAATTTATTACTGAAAATCGGGTTTCGCACAGTCCCCAAGGCATATCTGCAAATGCTGTCGGTGTTTGTACATTTTAATCACATTAGTACTTCATGATCCAATTTATTTATTTATTTATTGAAGTTTACAAAAACGAAAACCCAATTACCGAAATATCATTTCGACGGGCTCTATACCATTAATTATTTGGAGAATAATGGAGTTCATTAATTAGAGTTTTTTTTTTTTCCTTTGAGAATTATTTTCGATACGGGCTCCATACCATTAGTGACTAATTATTTGCTTGGTTCTGTGTTTTTTAATTATATTTTTTTTAGTATAAATTGAAGAAGGGAGATTACAAGTACCAATTTTAAGAATCGAACTCGTGACATTGAGGTTGAACTGGTTTATAACCCAAATAATAAAACTACTGCGCCACTAATTCATTCGGTATGTATTTTTTAATTGTAGTCATTTCTTGAATGTCTTTGTATTTAGTCATTTCTTGATTTAATCGGACGAGGAACTTCTAAAATAGACATTTTTCAAAAAAGTACATAACAATAAATGTTTTGAGTAAAACTTGTAATACCTACCCTAAATACCTTTTCTTTTTTATGTTTATATTAACTTCCAACACGTGTTTAGAGAAGTGAGGATTATGTGTATTCTCATTAATAAAATAAGTATATATACAACAATAGTACTCAGGGGTATAAGAGTAACTTAACAATATATCCTATTTACCGTAATACTCCCCCTCAAGATGGAGAAAAAATATTTGTTATTCCCATCTTGGACAGTAATGGTTTTAAAACTGGAGCAGATAATGCCTTGGTGAAAGGATCAACTAGCTGGAATGTGGAACGAATAGGAAGTAACGTCATGAAACCTTCCTGAACTTTATCCCGTACAAAATGACAATCCAGCTCGATATGCTTTGTGCGCTCATGAAAAATGGGATTTGAAGCTAAGTGAACTGCAGCTTGATTGTCGCAATATAGGGATACTTTTATATTGGAAAGATGCAGTTCTTTGAGCAATGAAACTAACCACACCAGTTCACAAGTTGTCAAGGCTAATGCCCTGTATTCGGCCTCTGCCGATGATCGAGATACGATACTCTGCTTTTTGGATTTCCATGACACCATGGATTCGCCAAGAAAAACACAAAAACCAGTGGTCGATCGCCTAGTATCCGGACAAGATGCCCAATCGGAGTCTGCAAAAGCTCGAAGTTGGAAAGTAGGAGCAGACCGAAAGAGGATGCCCTGACCAGGAGCATTCTTCAAATAATGAAGAAGATGTTGAACCGCTGCCATGTGTTGTTTAGAGGGCTTGGAAACATATTGGCTGAGCCGATTGACTGCATAGACAATGTCTGGCCGTGAGATTGTCAAGTAGAGGAGTTTGCCAATGATTCTTCGATAAGGTGATGCATCATTTAGTAACTCAGAAGAGTCCTCAGCATGATGTAGTTGAGAAGTAGAATCCATAGGTATATTTTCAGGTTTGCAACCTAATAGACCAGCTTCTTCTAGTAAATTCAAGGTATATTGGCGCTACGATAGGTATATGCCTTGTTTAGACCGAGCTAACTCAAGACCAAGAAAATATTTCAAAGGCCCCAAGTCTTTGAGTTTAAAACTGTCATGTATGACAGATTTCAGGTCTTCAATAAGTTTAATATTTGGCCCTGCAATAATTATATCATCCACGTAGACTAGTAATGGTATAAAACTGTCTCTAGTCCCTCGAATAAACATAGAATAGTCAGCTTTCGATTGAAGAAATTTGAGGGATAGCATTACTTCTGAAAATTTGGCAAACCATTGTCTCGACGCTTGTTTGAGACCATATAGGGATTTATGTAGCTTGCACACCAATTGCTCCCCTTGTCTTGGTGTGTGGTTTGAAGTTTTATAACCAAGAGGTAAAGACATGTACACTTCCTCGGCTAGCTCTCCATGAAGGAATGCGTTATTGACATCCAATTGAACTAAGCACCAGTTTAGGGAGGCAGCCATAGTCAAAATAACACGCACAGTGACTAGTTTTGCGACTGGGGAAAAGGTTTCGTTGAAGTCTAAACCTTCTTGTTGTGTGTATCCTTTTGCCACAAGTCTTGTTTTGTATCTCTCAATTGAACCATCAGCACGATGTTTGATCTTATAGACCCATCGACAACCAATTGCTGTTTTGTTTCTAGGGAGAGGAACGATGCTCCAAGTTTTATTGACTTCCATGGCAAGAAGTTCATCATTCATTGTCTGACGCCAATGGTCAAAAGGAACAGCTTGATGGTAAAATTGTGGTTCGTAATGAGTAGATATGTTAAGAGAGAGGGTTTTAAAGGAGGGAGAAGTTTGGTTGTAGGAAAGAGCTGTTTGAATAGGATATCGAGTTGATAAAGATGGTTTTGGTAGGTTGTTTATAAGGATGCAGTGATAATTGGATAGGTAGGAAGGTGGTTTAGAGATACGGCTGGATTTACGAAGGGTAGGAGTGTTTGTGGCCATTTGAGGTATAGGTGGAATGGAAGCAGCATGATTATCAATGAGAGGTGAAGTAGAATTATCAATGAGAGGTGAAGTAGAATTATCAATGAGAGGTGAAGAGGTATGAGAAGAGTGATCTGCAGAATTTTAAAGAGGAAGAGAGTTGTTCTCAGAATTTTGATGAGGATGGATACATGTGGGAGATGATGAAGTATGGGTGAGATTTGTAGGAGTGGATTGATATGGAGATGGAGAGTTTATGTCAACGGAGGAGGCTGTGTCAATGGGATGGTGGAAATCAATGGGTTTAGGAAGGACAAGATCAGAGAAGAAATATGGTTGTGTGGTTTCTAATTGTATGGTATGGAAGGGAAAAATAGACTCATGAAAGATGACATCCCTGGAGATAAAGTATGTCTTCTTATCAGTGTCATATAGTCTATATCCCTTCATACCAGGAGGGTAGCCAACAAAAACGGCTGGTATTGCTCTAGGACTGAATTTCGAACGTCCAGAGCTTAAAGTAGAGCCAAAACAAAGGCATCCAAAGGTTTTAAGAAGAGAGTAATCTGGGGGAGAAGCATGAAGACATTCATATGGAGTTTTCCATTTCAAGAGTTTGGATGGAGTGCGATTAATGAGATAAACATCACTCAAGATACAATCACTCCAAAAGGCAGTGGGGACTCGAGATTGGAAGTAAAGAGCTCTAGCAACATTGAGAATGTGTTGATGTTTTCTTTCAACAACAAAATTTTGTTCAGGCCTAGCAACACAAGAGAATTGGTGTACTACCCCTTTGGTTTGGAAAAAATTCTCAAAGGTTAGTTCGGGGGCATTGTCAGATCTAAAACTCTTGATAGTTTTGCCAAATTGAGTGAGAACCAGTTGAAAGAAAACAGGAACAATCTTAATAACATCAGATTTTGCACGTAGCATATACACCCATGTATGTCTAGTGCAATCATCAACAATAGTTAAAAAGTATCTATAACCAACAATAGATGGAGAGGCAAAAGGGCCCCAAATGTCAGCATGGATTAGATCAAAAGTATGCTTAGACAAATGATTATTTGAGATAAAAGGTAATCGTTTCTGTTTAGCTAAAGGACAGATAGAGCAAGGTAAAAGATGTGAAGTAGCAGCAGAATCTAAATGTAAAATGTTCTTTAAAGCATTCTTAGTATTAAAGGAAGGGTGACCAAGCCTGGAATGCCATAGATCAGTGGGAGAAGCTTTAGTAAGAGCAGTTGTTATCCCGGATTGAAGATAGGAACCAGCATTCCTTAATTCTTCATTAGTATCCAAGATGTAGAGACCATTTCGTACATTAGCCTTGCCAATCGTCTTCAAAGTGCACTTGTCCTGAATATTGCAAGTATTAGCAGAGAAGGAAACAGATAAATTGCTGTCCAAGGTTAGAGCACTGATAGATATCAGATTGTACTGAAATTCAGGGACGTAGAGCACTCGACGAAGAACAATAGATCCACATAATGTGACCGGACCAGCAAAATGCACAGGAATACGACTTTTATTTGGCAATATAACTGAGGTGCAGACAGGAGATAAGCTTGTGAAAGCATCTTTATTATAACAAACATGTATTGACGCACCAGAGTTAATGATCCAGCAGTGTGAATAGAGAGAAGAAACAGAGCAGATACCTGCAATGTGAGAACCCGAGGTTTCCGAGTCGGTTTGAACTGCAGAGAGACGAGATTGCAGCATGTTCAGTATACTATGGCATTGCGCCAAAGCTTCTGCAGTTGATGAAGTTTCAGAGATAGAGCCTTCAGATTGGCTGGAGACATTAGCGACTGCAGAGGCTGAATGTGAATTATGTGGAGGTTGATATCGCTAGGGGCCACGAGAATGATATCCAGGGGGATATCCGTGAATCTTATAACATTTGTCCACAGTGTGTCTAACGAATCCACAATGAGAACAAATTGAACGGTCTTTCCTATGATAAGTAGAGGAATTCGAGGTTGAGTAGTTCTTCGAATTGTTTGAGTTCGGTTTTGTTACAGCCAGAGTTATAGAAGGTGGTGTTGACAGAATCGGAAGAGCTCGTTGTTGTTCTTCTTGAACAATCAACGAAAAAGCTTTGTTAATCAGCGGAGGCGGATCTTGAAGCAAGATCTGAGAGCGAGCCGGTCCGAAGGACTCATTCAGACCCATGAGAAAGCTGATAAGGTATTCGTACTGAAAAAATGCTTCAATCTTCTTGACGCCGCCGCAAGTACACATTCCACAAGAACAGAGAGGACGATAGGTGCTATATTCATCCCATATGCTTTTTAACCTAGAGAAATAGGTAGTCACAGATTGTTGTTCTTGCAGCAGTGTAGTTAGATCTCGTTTCAATTGGAAAATTCGTGGTCCATTTTTACGCTGGAAGCGATCCTGAAGATCGAGCCAAATCTCTCGAGTGAATTCAGTAAAGAGAATACTGGAGGAAATGCTCCGGGATACAGAGTTGAGAATCCAAGCAATTACAACGTTGTTGTTGCGGATCCATGAAGATAGAAGGGAAGGATCATTAGGTTTAAGAATCGTACCGTCGACGAAGCCAATTTTGTTGCGGATTGAGAGAGCCAAACGCATAGATCGACTCCACGAGACATAATTGTCATCAGAAAGTAAATCGGAGACTAAAACCAGAGTAGAAGTGTCATTGTGATGTAGAAAATAGGGATTCTGTGATGAATCTCCGGTTGAAGAAGAATGCTTAGGGAGAAGATGATTTTCTGGTGAAGGAAGATCAGTCGTCTGGTCCAGCAATGGCGGAGGAATCGAGGACGAAGGAGAGGATTCGGAATCCATGGCGAAAGGGAGAAGAGATTTGACTGAAAGCGTGTAGAAGAAGAGACGGTTACTGCAACGGAGAGAGAGAAAAATTCACTGATACCATATTAACTTCCAACACGTGTTTAGAGAATTGAGGATTATGTGTATTCTCATTAATAAAATAAGTATATATACAACAATAGTACTCAGGGGTATAAGAGTAACTTAACAATATATCCTATTGCACACCCTACAACATTTGGATGCCAAGGAAACCCGTAGGTATTAATTTGAAATTAATTCCTAGGTAGGTGGCCACCATGGGATTTGAACTCATACCCTTATGCACACCAAGGCCCTCCATGACCAATTGGGCTATCCCATGATGGTTGGTTCAAGTTTCATTTAGATTACACTATATTTGAAATGCATATTTACTATATGCTATGTACATTTTATAGCTTATGGACAGGCTTCGAAATTGAAATAGTATGTATTTGTTTATTTTCCTTTGGAATCTTGTAAGAACCCAAACCTAAAAGCTTTTTTTTTTTTTTTTTTTTTTTGCTTTAAATGATAATATTTTGATGATTAATGATCATACATGATGTCATTAAAAGACGGATTCTTTGGCCCAAACCGAAGAAGTTGTTAATCTAGAAAGAAAATTACTTCGGTTTGTCTTGAACAGCTAATTTTAAATTTGTGATCAATTTTTTTTTTTTTTTTTTGAGAATCATTTTTGTGATCAAATTTACATAATAATAGTTATGGTAATTTTGTTGTATGCTCTCTACATATGTCAACATATTAATATCTTTTCCCATAAAAAACTTACATATTATTATAATTATTATTATTGTAGAAAACATAATAGCATTATTTTTTATGAACCAACTGATGAATTTAGTTAAAGTTGACCTGCATGATTCAAATAAGTTAATTACAATGATTATATTTTATTAACAAATTGTCAAAAAGACCACAGTTGTGATAATCTCTTGTAGGGGTGAATATGGGTTGGGTTGGATTGGGATGAAGTGATTTTCAACCCAACCCAAAAATTTGGGTTGGTCAATTCTTCAACCCAACCCAACCCAATTAAAGACACAACCCAACCCAACCCTTTATTTTTGGGTTGGGTTGGGTAATCGGGTTCATAATTTGCATCTAAACTAAAATTTGAAAAGCTTACCATGATAATTGATGTACTCAATAAACAATTTCTAACGACTCTTTTTCGATTTCTAGAAATTTAGGACTAATATTAGCATAGGTATACTCTTATTACTGATGCAAACTTCAAGTTTACCCAACTTCAAAACCTTATTAATAAGTTTAAAACATATTAAAAAATAAAAGTCAAACAATAATAATTATGTTATGGGTAAAAATATATATTTTTTAAAACTAAATATTAAATTCGGGTTGGTCGGGTTGGGTTGATTTATGTCAACCTTTGACCCAACCCAACCCCTGAAAATTCCATGATTTTCAACTCAACCCAACACATTTATGTATTCAACCCAATCCAACCCGACAATTTGGGTTGTGTTGGTTCGGGTTTCTCGGGTTGTCGGGTTAGTGTGCATCTCTTGCATGATCTAATTACCGAAAAGTTACCCTTCCGAATAAATGGTAGTTGAATTAAAATAATTATTACAAAAAAAAAAAAAAATCAATTTTGTTAAATGTATGAAACAGAGTTTTAAAATTTATAACTTTTTCTTAAAATACAATTTCTTGAACAAGAAAAATTCCGTAAATAATTCCACTTAGTTATTAACAACGAATCTCCACGTAATTCATTGAAAATAGAGATAACTTGGAACAAAATAAAACACAAAATAAAGAAAAACAGATATCCCAGAATTTTAGGTCCCAATAACTCGTCGTTTATTCAAGAGGTCAATAAGTCTACATGAAATATAACACGGTTTTAGCTCATTAAAATTTCAAATAAATCCAAATCTCTGATTCAAACCAACATCTTAATAAATCCACAATTTTTGGCCTTTTTTTAATATATATATAAATCCTTTTTATTTTTAAGCCGACTTCTACGTTGTTCCCACATGCACAGATTAGGGTTGACCGTAATTTACGCTTAATGCACATGCAATTTCATATTTCGTTTTTTTTTTTAATATATCTATTTTCCCATTTTCACCCATTTCTTTTATTTATTTATTAATTATATCATGAATTATGCCACTCGTTAAATTAATTTACACATACCTCCTTGTTTTAGTTACAACATAAATATAATTGTTATGACAATTTGTATACCCCTAGTAATTAAAATAAGATCTTACATATTTAAATCACACTAAAAATATTCTTAAATAATAAAATAAAAAAGGGTGCTACCGTACCCAAACTAAACCAACCTATATTATCATAGGCTGAGATAGGCCAATTTAATTAATTTCATGTTGTTTATTTTCTTAATCCTTTTAATTACTCTCCCTAATGTCTAATTAGATCTTTAATGTCTTTCATATCTTGACTTGATTTTTCTATATAGATTTTTTATTTTTGTAATCTTAAACAGATTATATTTTGAAATCTCCAGATCTAAATTAAGAAGACCAGATATCATTGCCGTTCGTTCATTTTATGTGTATACATTAATAAAATAACTCAATCATTATTTTTCTTTTGCATTTTAAAAGGAATTATTGTGACCATTCTTATGCACGGGATAACTTGTAGTGTAAGCTAAATTATGTCGAAAAATAATATTTTATCATATTATAAAAATATTGAGTTATGATAATATTTAATATAAATAACACAACTTATTTAATTTGTAATGTTGGTGAATCTATTTTCCCATCTTATCTTTGTAGAAATAATAATAACAATAACTTTATAGAAAATAATTCATACGGAGAAAAGGAAAGAAATCATGACTTGGCAGTGCAATCCCATGCTTCAAACAGTAGCCTTGATGAATGATTCCAATTATTTATATACTATATAGATTATTGTAGTTTTTCACAGAAGATACAGAAATTAATTATTGCGAAAATATTCTGAAAGCATTGGAATTTGCAGAAAATCTCAAGTAACAAAATAAGTTGGGGTTTTACAAAATATTTATTTACAAGTTGGAATTCTATTTGAATGAAAAAGATGGAGACTTGGTTGGTCATCGAATCTTGTAACATACATATCGACACATTCGCCAGTTAGGTTTTCTCATTTTTGTTCATAAATAATTAGCCATAAAATCAAATTTTGTTTTATAAAATTATATTTAACTGTAATATCAGATCTTATTTGGAATAATTCCATATGGTCGTAAATTTCAAAAGATCACTACTAAACCCACTTGCTTTGAATTCCCTCACTTCATTAACTAACTAGATTAAAAAAAGGAACTAAAAAAAGTACAAATTAACTAAAATTATTTTTTGCCAACATAAACGGAGCCCTAACGATATCTTGTACGACTCCGTAACTATAAGATTATCGGTTCGATCCTCTTATAATTCGTAACCTCTTTTACTTATTGAGTTATACAAAATGTTAATAGACGTATGTTAATATTGCCAAATTGAAACTAATGTAAAATATACAAAAGTTATTAAAATAAATAAATTAAATTAGTAGGTTCATAACAAATTATGCAATTTAACTTAGGGTGTAATACAAGTAATAATAGTTCAACCAATATAATTTGTAATGTCGGTGGCACGATTGATTATCTGGTTTGGTATTAATGCGATCACTAGAATCAATATTTGTAATCCCTTCCCCCTCAATTTGTACTAAAAAAAAACTTGATTTAATCTCATTTAATGTATATTTTTATTATTTCAACCAGGATTTTAAGTCCATGACATCTTATTTCATAGATACATGTATCACTAAGCTATTGTTATTATTGATCTTAAAAATAATAAAGAATAAATAAAATAAAGTAAAAAAATTGCTTAACTTGTCATAAAGAATATAATTTTAGTTTTAGCATAAACGAATAGAGAAGAAAAAATAACAAAAAATTATTGAAACACCGGTTATATTTATTTGAAGGGGTTACAAAAATGTAAATAGAAAAGAAAAAACAAAAACACAGAACACAAAGCAATAAGGAAATTCAGAAAAGTCAGAAAATAGTGGGAGTAGCAAGCATCAAAGTTATATATATATATATTATATATTCCATGGAACGAATTAAAACATATACCTCTGAGAATGTCTGATTAAAATATGGGTAAATTTGTGTATATTATAATGTTCTTATTCAATAATTACAATATGTTCAATCCCCGAAAAAATAATCACCATTTTTAAGAAACCAAAAAAAAAAAAAAAAACATTGGAGCAGTAGAAAGAACAGTAACTGGTCTTTGTAAGGTCACATGGATTCCTCTGCATCTAATTTCTTTTTTCCAAAATACTTTTTATTTTTTTCCTTTTTTTTTCTCTTTTTCTGTGTGTGTTTTTAGATCTTCATCAGAATCTCTGGTAATATTTCCAGCTTTTCGTCATCTCGCTTTCCTTCTTTTTTTTTTTTTTTTTTTTTTTTTTTTTTTTTTTTTTAATTTTTTTTCCTCCGACCAAATTATTATGAAATCAAACCTTACAATAGAACACAACAAAATGCTATACTCTCACTTTTGTTTGAGCACAAATATAACTTTTCTTCATCTACATTTTATTTTAATTTAATCTTATATAATTTGTAGACGATGTGTATATATAATATGTACAACCAATACGAATAAGCAAACTTCTTTTTCATGAACCTTGTAAACAAAAATTGAATTCTACTTGCTTTGATCCCTATCAATTTTAGATTTCGTTCGATTGTTTAAAATTATGGAGCCAATTAGTTTATATAATTAAATTTATCGTAATCTATAGAGTTTTTTGGTTGAATGATAATTTAGCATAATTCAATAGGATATAAAGTTGTGTAGTCATTTCCTCTTTAATTAGTATTAATTTTTTATTTATGAAGTATGTTGGGATGCAAACAAAGTATCTATTGGTGTGAAGATTTTTGGGGAAGCCAAAAAAACAAAGTCATGAAAGTCTAGCTTCAAAGTGGACAATATCATAACAATATAGAAATTCGGGTAGGGTTGATTGATATCAGAGCCGTGCCCCAAATATAACCATGTCTAGAAATCACCCCAATGTAGAATAAAGACGAGGTCCAAAATAGACAATATCGAAAATTTGTGGTAGTTTTACCAGATTTGGAAAACCGTCATCCTTATCAGAGTATTCTTCAAATTTTAAAAGCCACGAATAAAGGAGAGTGTTAGTAAGATAATTAATGAAATTGTACTAAATATGCTATTTTTACAAAATATAAAACAAAAGAAAACAATATGATACAACATTATGAGTTTATTGCACAATGTTTGACAAGTTCAGCATGACGTGACAAATATATAGTGCAAAAAATGGACTATATATAGCTATAAGTTGGAGTGCCGCATAATGTTAAGACGAACATACCATATTAGATTATTGTAGCTTATTAAGTCCTAAGTTAAGAATATTTTTTTTCTTTTTTTTTTAGTATAAACTGGATGAGTAGAACCAACAAAACTCTATATAGAAGAATTATATATATATAAAAAGAGAGAGAATAGGAATAAGGCTGTAGTAAAACTTAATGATCTAGTGTAGGTTGAAGAGGGGATTACAAATATCGATTTCAATGATTGAACAAATGACATTGTTGTTTAACTGTTTACAACCAAACAATGAAATCATTGCGCTACTAACCCATACGGTAACTATGGTAGCTTAATTGGTCAAAGAAGACTTTAGGGTGCATAAGGTGATGTGATGGATTCAAATTCCATGATGGTCACCTACCTAAGAATTAATTTCAAATTAATACGAATTTCCTTCGCATCCAAATGTTGTAGGGTCAGGTGGTATGTTCCGTGATATTAGTTGAGATGCGTAAAAACTCGTCCAAACAATCACAAATATATATATATATATATATATATATGAAAAAAAAAAAAAAAAAAAAAAAACTCATACGGTAAGCACAATCAAACAATGATGAATCTTTCAATAGTTAAAAATCATAAAATGCCCAAATAGAACATATAATCAAGGAAAAACACTACCTTCTAAAGAGACCTTTATTTCACTTTTGTGCCTCAATTTTCCCAATTTTTTTTATATATGTACCATACAAAATGCATAAAATCTAGTGGTCTTTATCCAGATAGACAAAGGGTAATTAATTACTTCATTTTTAGATATTATATCTTTTCATCAACATCTAGTACATATATTTGATACTATTCGAACTATTTAATTTTTCTTCCATCAAATTAATTTTGTAACTCTAGAATTACACTGGTAATGTTTGATTTAAGAAAATAAATTCTTTTACAATAAGTTTAACTGACATCTACGCGGGATGTCAGCACATATTAATAACTATTTGATAATATGTAATATAAGATAAAAATGAAAAATATCAAAATTATTTTTATTTTATTATGAATTAAAAAAAAAACAAAAAAAAAAAACTCTATATTTGATAGTGTAATACAAAGTAATAACGGAAAAGATCACAATTGTTTTCGTTCTTATTTTCTTTTTCTCCAAAAAAAAAAACTATTTTATTATGTTATATATATATATATATGGGAAATTTGTTGTCTATACCAACTTTAAAATCATCTACTAGAATTATAGCACATTTTATCAAAAATTTGTTTATATCAAAATTTTGAGTGTTTGAACTCAATCGAACTCAATCGACAACTAATGATTGAGCTCAATCAGTTTGTTAAGTGATTGAGCTCAACTGATTGAGTTCAATCAATAACTAGTGATTGAACTCAATCAAACTCTATCACTCGACTACTTTCAATTTTTTGGTATATGTGTAATTATTTTCAGTTTTGTACTAATTTTTTAGCCAATTTTAATTATACATCAAATTTATATATATATATTTTTTTTTTTTTTGAAACAAATTTTATTATGCTGTATAAGATAATGACGAGAGTGATTTTAAAAAATGTTCCTATTATTAAACAAGACAAAACCAAAGAATTTTTTTTTTTTTTTTTTTTTGAGATAACAAAGAAATTATCAATTTGGTAATGCAATATCAGATAATAACGAAAAAGATCAAAAATATTTTCGTTCGTATTATTGAAAAAACGAAACCAAATAAAAAGAAATTTAGACAACGTCATAATATAACGTCATTTTCATCAAACTATAACCTTTAATCAAATTTTTCTCCACTTCTTTTGTTTGTTTCCAATAGAAAAGATCCTATATCCTCGCATACAACTTATCAAATCTTATAAAAAAAACCACCTTTTGAAATAGCTAAACATGATTTAACTAATTAAACATCAATTATCTTCTTTAATATGATAAAATTCAAAATGTCAAATTTATGATTAAGAAACCTCTAGCACCTCCCATTAGTGCAAATGCGTTTTTTTTTTCTTTATTTATTTATTTATTTATTTTTTGTAGTATTATGGTGTGTGTATATAATATATGGACAAAATTTGTAAGCCAATTAAATATATCGGCACATGAAGCCAAGTTCTATATAGTTTTTTTAATTTCTTTTTTGTTCTTATTTTGAATCCTTGCTCATGAGACAACACGCTTGGCTGACCAAGTCAGCACCTTAAATTTTGTTGTTATAATATGGAATTGTGAATTTTACTTATATTCTTGATGTCAATAATTTATTTGAGAACAAAACATGATTTTAAGGATATTTTGTATAATTTACTTAGGGTAAGATTATAAGTTTGAATATTTCATCTTTAAATATTATTGAATAAAGATTAATTATTCATTTAAGAAAGAATCTTCTTAATTCCTAACATTTCTCTTCTACTCTCTCTTCTACAAGTTTATATGTTTTCATTATGATTTGTTAGCTGAATTTAAATATTTAAGAGTAAGTTAAAAGGATAGTACTATGTGAAAAACATTGTCACATGCATGTAAATGTCTTGTGTACAATTTTGTTTTATATTTCAATTTTGTTCTTATTTGTGCCATTTCTTTAATTTTGTCCCTAATCTAAAATTTAATTTCTATTTTTGTTTATATATATAATAGGTAGGGTGAGGGAATCAAAATTTTAACTTCAAATTCATCAGTATAAAATTCCAGTAGATTTCTACTCATATTAACTTTAAAATTTAATGTCATGAACAGACTCTGTTGAATATTGCATTGATCCTTTATTATTAATAAGAAATCTAATAATTAAGTTGTAATTTTGATGTTTGATTTTTTTTTTTTTTTTTTTTTTTTTTTTTTTTTTTGAAGATGTTTGAGTTTTAAATCATGTTTTTATTTAATCTTTATTTTTTTTTTTAAAAAAAATCTTTTAATTTTTTACATAAAAAGTATGTAAGAGATTGTTTGATTAGATAATTATACCGTTTATTAGGTGCATTATAACGATAAAAAAAAAAAGTATTTTTTAAACTTAGATTTGTGGTGCATTTCTTTTTTATATATTTAAAAGTTAGATACTTTTTAATTTTACAATTTAATAATAATGAATTTTAGTCTTTAAAATAATAAAATATTTTTTTCGAACTAAATTCTTGACTACCTCTAAAATGATTCAAAAGAATTCCTCGTTTACCATTCATTTATTCATTTAAAATAATTTTGAAGTAACTCTTTTACAAAATTCTACATACTGAGTTATAGTCTACAACTCTTACAATCATTCATATCCAAACAAACTATTATTATTTCAATTTCTTATGACTCAAAACCATGCATTATTTTAATAATTCAAAATAATTTTTTTGACAACTAATTATCTAAACACCAGATTGAAAGGATAAATATTATCGAAATGATTAGTGATCTAATGGTTTCATTGTTTAGTGGTAACCAAGTTTCACTTTCGAACGTAGTTCGATCCTGAAAATTGGTATTTGACTCTCACATATTATTTGAGTGCAATAACACTTTCGATATGAGTTAAGCCCATAACTCTCAAAGAGACCCAGACATCATGTAGGCTCCCAACACAAGAGGCCTACGGTGCGCACCTAAGATGGCAGACAAAACCTCAAGTCTAGGTGGGGACTGACCCGACCCGAGGATGGATCGGTTAGGCCAGGTCGGGTCAACCAGACTCGACTCATTTTTTCCCTTTTTTAAACCATTTTTCTTACTTTGAATTCTTTTCACTCGCTGTTTTCGACCATCTTTGGAGAGTTCTGCGTAATTAGAGTTAGACCTAAGTAGCCTCGGCTCATACGTAAGTGTTTTCTTAAAACAACCACGTTCCTAGAATCAATAAGGTGTTAACCTACCTACGTTTTTTACCTAATCTGACTTAGAAATCGGAGGTGGGGGTGACTCATACCATATTAATGTCGAATTTCTTTTTTTTATTATTATTATTATTGTTTTGCAGGTATTCATCCCGATAAATTAACAAATTTACCAAATTTCGACATCAACAATGAACCAACAACACTAATCTAAAGTTTGTTTATAAGATCTTACTCTTATTCATTTAATTAACAAACCCCAAGGAGAGTATGCTATTTGTAGCAACACCAGATTCCTCTTTCTCTATCTTCCTGTAACGAGAGTACTCATCCACAATGCAATCTCACGTGCACCTTGTTCTCTTTCAATGGCTTCTTTAAAAAAATATATAATAATAATAAAATAATAAAAAAAACAATTTCTTTTTCTTTTAAAAGCCCACCCCCTTTTCTTCATTTCACTCCATGTGGGGTTTCCAAACATCAAAACCTAATCTTGCTTCTGGGTTTCTCTCTAATTTCACTTTTCCATAAGAATATTTCTTTCAATTTCAGGTTTCTTTCAAGGAAACAGAACAAACCCAAATACTCTGTTTTTCTCTGTTTTATGATCCAGAAACAGAGTCATCGTTGATCATGGCGTTGGAAGCTGTGGTTTACCCAAAAGATACATTTAATTATGTTTCCAGAGATTTCTGTTCTTACGGCGGAGCTTGGCCCTGTTACGATTATGGGTTCCAATTAGAAGAAGAAAACGACCAGAAATTCGCCGGAAATTGGGAGGCTTCGCCGGAGGAATGTTCGATTAATCAGCCGAATCCCGGAGCCGGAGGAGGAGGACTATACCCGCCGGTGGAAGTGGAAGTGGAAGCCCCGCCGCCGCCTCCGCCGTTGCCGACGACCGGGAGGAGAAAGCGACGGCGAACTCGGAGCATGAAAAACAAAGAGGAAATTGAAAACCAGAGGATGACTCATATCGCCGTCGAGCGCAACCGCCGGAAGCAAATGAATGATTATCTCGCCGTTCTCCGATCATTAATGCCGTCTTCTTATGTTCAAAGGGTCAGTAATTTTCTTTGTTTTAAATAAAAAATAAAAAATAAATTATAGTGATTGTGACTATAGGTACGAGGGTATACATATTCTTTAGTTGGATTACAAGACTTGGATTTTTTTAAATTCAAGTAATATCACATAATAACCCTATAATATGTAAAAAAAATTCATAAAAAATTATTCTATATATCAACTCTTAATTCTATAAGCCCTCGCGAAATTATACTGATCTAATTTTACAAAATAATTACAGATTTAGGCAAATTTGAAAATATGTAGTATCATAATTAAATATACAATATAAATAATATTTATCCTGTTGTATTACATATTAGTTATTGAGTATAAAAAGTATTATTTTATACCGTATATATGATTATAGTTGCTAATTTTGAAACTAATTTTTTTCAAATTTGTCCAATAAATGTTTTAAAAATCCCTTTATTTTTTTGGTTTAATTCAAAATTTATTGATCAATATCTCATTTTTCCCTGTCCAACTCATAGATAAATAAATAGAAAAAAACGGTAGAATACTTAAACGTATGTATTTTAACAATATTGTAAGAACACATTTTGTTAATTAATCATATATATATATAGAGAGAGAGAGAGATATGCTATTCTTGTTTTGGTTGGTTTGAATTGTAGTAAAAATTTGATAAATCATGAACCACCAACAAAAAAATTATTCAGTTGATAATTTAATTTGGACTATATTATATTTTATTTTAAATGTAAAAAATAAAAAATAAAATAAAATGTGGATTAGAATAGGCAAAAAATGAAAGCTGAACCTACTTGCTTGGTTTGTCTTTTATTATCTTTGTACACAAAAAGGTAGCAGCCAAAAGTCTGTGTTCCAAAAACAGAGTATCATATCATAGGTCACCGTAATTTAATTTTGGCGTCTTTGCCTTTTGGATTGATTCAACTGTTCACTTACTTCATTTTCACGACATCAAGAAATTGATGTTCAATAATTGAGCTCTTATGGTTTGTGTCACATGGAATGTCAAATATTTGAAGCCTAATAATTTGCATTTCATGGCAGGGAGATCAAGCTTCCATTATTGGTGGAGCCATTAACTTTGTCAAGGAATTGGAACACCAATTGCAATTCATTAAGGCTCATAAGGAAACACACTCCTCTGCTTCTTCTTCTTCTTCTTCTTCTTCTTCGCCTTTCGCCGAGTTCTTTTCGTTCCCTCAATTCTCCACTCGGGCGACGAACTCGGGCCATGACTCCGCCGTATTGGCTCGCACCCAATGGGCTGCCGGAGATATTGAAGTCACCATGGTTGATAGCCATGCCAACCTTAAAATCCTGACCCAGAAACGCACCAGGCAGCTTCTCAAGATGGTCGCGGGATTTCAAAGCTTGAGACTGTCTGTTCTTCATCTTAATGTCACCAATTTGGATCAAATGGTTCTTTACTCTGTTAGCATCAAGGTAAGAAAATTAAATAAAGTTTGCAACTTTATGTGTGTTTGGATAAAGGGTATGGGAAATAATTGGTAGTGATTGATTATGGAGTAGTTTTAAAAGGTTTTTGGTTAAATTAAAAGTTTGTTCATATAGATAATGAGTGGTGGAGACAAAAACACTTTTAGATATTTGGCATTTGAGGCTTTATTTCGAGTGTATTCTCTCAAGGTCTCAGGTTCAAAGCACTCGGGGGAATTAATTTATCATGCGGCCTCTAATTTCACTTCAGATCACAATTTAGAGTAGTAAAGCTCAAAGTTCCGGAATCATTTAAAAAGGAAAAAGAAAAATGAGTTTTTGAATTTATTATGTGATAAATTTTTTGTTTGGATAGGGGAGTTAACAAGTCTTAAGAGAGTTTATGATTTATGGGGGCTTGTTTAGGATGATTGGACTAACCATCCAAACATACCCTAAACATGAGTTTTTTTTTTATAAAAAAACATGGGTGTTTTTTCTAAATTAGATTTTCATGGTCAAAAGTGGATGATTATTTGAATTGTGGTTTTGTTTAGGTTGAGGAAGGATGCCAGTTGAATACAGTGGATGAAATTGCTGCAGCTGTGAATCAAATCCTACTTTCCATTCAAGAGGAATCTGCTTTCAGCTGACACTTCAAAAAAAAAAAAAAAAAAAAAATTGTATTTTTTTTCGTATGATTACTCATGGTAACGAAGCAATCGATCGATTTAATTTGTGTAATTTGGAATGTTTTTTGTTTGTTCAGAGAATCTTCAAAGATTTTCATATGGTGTCCAACAATTTTCCATGTAAAAGAAAAAGCATATAGCTCTTGGCCCATTCTGTGCTCTGCTAAATTTAATTTCATGTAATTGGAAATTTTGTGCTGCCACCACTTTTGTTCAAAGATTCAAGCTTTTTTTTTTTTTTTTTTTTTTTTTTTTTTTTTAAGTTGAATATTCGATCGTTTGATTCACAAAATGAACCCGAAAGAACTGAATTGATTTAATAATGTTATGAGTTATGTTTTCCTCATTCCCTATGAGACAATTAATTGGAGCTTTGTGTTTGATTACTACGATGTATTCTCATGAATGTTTGTACGTTTGAATTTAATTTAAGAATTTTTTTAACCTAGTTGTGTAATTTAGTCTTTCAAAACTAAACCTTTTCCCCATGACAAATGGAAATTGTTCTTTAAATGTTCGAAAAGGTAACTTTTGTTTACTAATTTCACTTGCTTACCCAAGAGAGAACTAGCTAGTTTTAAAATAGTTTATTTCCCAAGTTTATGTTGAATATTAATCATAGTTAGGATCAAATCTAGCAAATAATTTGATCTTCCAACCAAAATATTTTTTGTTAGGAAGCAAACATAATACCTTACATTGATTAAATAAAAAGAAGAACGTGAATATAAAACCGATGACAACAATATGCATTGATATGAGATATTTTTAGTGAAACAAAAAAAAGTCATAAGAGTTTATTAAAAAAAGTCATAAGAGTTTTTATTAAGAGAACAATATCACACTCATAAGTTGTAATTAGTTTTTTCTTATAAATCTAACAAATAAATTGTTGCATTATGCCTTGAACGAGTCTGTTACTCTACGATGAGTAGTCGGGGGTACGGGGGCAGCGCCCCCGACGGGGTTCGAATATAAGCTCAATTAAAAATCCTAGCCGCTTATGACATTTGTCTCTGTAAATCGCCTCTCTGAATAAAACTGTTTCTCCCTCTCCGCCCGTGGACTA
>JBBMEF010017282.1:0-19496 GCA_037832685.1 Sicyos baderoa | reverse complement strand
AATAATCACTGATTGAGTTCAATCAGTGAACTGATTGAGTCAATTAAATGAAAGGGATTGAACTCAATCAATGATCATGATTGAGTCAATCAGTGGTCATTGATTGAGTCAATCAGATGGGCTGAAAGCCCAATTAAAATGGTATTTTGGTCTTTTCAAACAACATTTGCTATCTACTTAGTTATTTTCATTTTTTTACTATATGTGCAATTATTTATCTCATTTGTGATATTTATGCAAAATCCCCTTTTCCTTTTGTATTTTTTGTGTTTCTCTTTTTCCTTTGCCTCCTTTTTTTATTATTATTATTATTATTATTATTATTATTATTATTTATATTTTTTTTAAAAAAAAATCTTCTCTTTCTCCTTTTTTTTTTAATAGGTTTTTTACCTTTTCTTTCTTTTTATATCCTTTGGTCTTTTCTGTATTTCTTTTTCTTTCTTCCTTTTTTCCTATATATATATATATATATATTATCTTTAGTTTTTATTATATTTTAATTTTTTTTTCTATATTTTTCTTCTGTTTCTTTATTATTTATTTATATATATATATATATATACTATGTATTTAGTAAATTTTTGTTTAAAAATATATAGAAAACTATCTTAAAATATTTTATATCTGTATTTTGTATAAATATTTTAAAAAATGTTTTTCTAGATATTTTAATACATTTTTATATATGTTTCAATTATTATAAATGATAAATTACATTTTTTTAATTTACAAAATTATATCTATGAAATTTTAAAATTTAAAAAAAAAAATTAAATCTTATTAAACAAGTTTTTTTTTAATCTAATAAATAAAAAAATATTATATAATTGAAAATTGAAAATTTTATTAAAATAGGGAGTGTTTTCACAAGATAATTCGTTTTATATATTTATAAAACATAGTTTTCTATGTCTAATTATTATGGTTTGTGTTTGTTTTGTTTTGTTTTTTTTTTTTTTTTTCTTCTAGAAATCTCTCTTTCTAAAAGGTTTAATGTTCTTTTTAAGACAACGTACGATTTATGAGTTTAAATCATAGTATCTAGCTATAATTTTTTATATAAATAACAAAATAGTGTTGAAGTCAAAAAAAGGATAAAACTATATAAGTTAGAGTTTCATATACAATAAAGAAACGTTTACTCGACAGTAACTTGAAACTTCAATCAAATGGGTATTTCAAATACTTTATTTAGATAATATTAGTATGAAAATAGTAGACATTCAAAGATGTTAGGCATCTTAGAATCTCTCATTTGAAGTAAAATTGATTACAAAAGAAAAGATGAGTTTTTTTAGATTCCCAAGGCATTTGTACAATTATAGCAATTACCGACCCTGATTATTTGCTACTTATTAATTGTTTCTTTAATTGTCATTTTCATTCCAACAAT
Organism: Sicyos baderoa; assembly: GCA_037832685.1. NCBI lineage: Eukaryota > Viridiplantae > Streptophyta > Magnoliopsida > Cucurbitales > Cucurbitaceae > Sicyos > Sicyos baderoa. The sequence goes on along the minus strand of JBBMEF010017282.1, from coordinate 18,100 downwards.
TTTTCATTGTAGCTTTATTCTTTGAACAAAGGATTTCACATTTTTTCTTTATGTATATATTCTTCGTCTCTATTTCCGTTTAGCTCGCGAGAATTTTTTTTATTGACTCTCACTTCCCCATTTCCCACACCTAAACGGGGGTATTCACCGCCCCTAATAAGCAAGTCCTTGCAGGGCCCAATACCATGAGAAATTAATTACTAATTAGTATTGCAAGATACTGAACATGAGTTAGGACGTTATTTATGTTTTTTACTTTAATATACTACTCGGTAATATGAGACATTGAGCTTGTATTATATATATATCTTGATAGTTAATTTATCGAAGCATATCATTCTTAGTTATCTTAGAACTCGTTGACCAAGACGTCCCTTGGTTTATAAGGTCATAGGGTTGTTAAGCCCCTTTGACTTGTTAGGATACCAAGTTTGGAGTTGATATCAACTCCCTTATTCATAACTAGTTAAGCTTTTGAGGAGTTAGAACCAATTAAGTTCCTATTTAGCTAGAATCAGTTGAGTTTCTAATTAGTTAGAACCAATTGAGTTTTATTTAGTCAAGACCAAATAAATTCTTATTTAGTCAGTGTTAACAGACATATAACAACCCTCTTTTAACATAAGTTAAAGAATGACCTCAGGATTCTTTTTCACTATTTTCACACCACTCAAAGGTTCACCTCTATCATAATACAAACTTTAAATAACTACAAAATCAATCCTCTTAAATAGTACAAACGAAAAAATATATATTTGGTATAAGACATTACAATGATTTGTCACTAAGCATTTTTTTTTTACTACTTAATTATAAACGAACTACTTTTCTAAGATATATAGGATTTTTAAATGTCTTCTCAAACACAATATTACAATCTTCAATCTTCCGGTAGCCCAAAAACAAATCATTACATAATTCATAATCTTGATGATGGAGAGAACTATGGATCTAATCCTCAATGTCAAATAGAACCCCATTTTTCCCTCCCAAGTTGTAAGAAGTATGATCGACTCCCTACAAGAAAAAAGATAAGTTACAATATCACGTGATTTCATTAATAGAGACTTGAGGTCTCCAAAATATATGTTCTTTTAGAAGGTCTTGAGTTTAAAACCCATACATAAGCTTGATTGTAAAGTTGAATATTATCTCCCGTATCTAGACTTTAGAAAGGGCGCACATATCCCACATAAATAGTGGGGTAAAGCAAAAATAAAAGTGGTGTTGAAATATGACTATCAAATTATAGTTTAAAAGCACACATTTAAAACATGTGCACAGTTCTATTGTTAGTACAAAATATATCTTAATAAGTTTCACTATTTTGGCTTTTTAGTTCTTTATTCTTAAACCCACCTCAATTGTTGAATTGATTATATATATATATATATATATTATATATATATAGTCCGAGAATACTTCATAAAGTACCCAACTTATTAAATAATTAATCTAATCCAATCAGCCAAAAAATATATATATTTTTGAAAAATGTGGATTAGGTTGATTTTTGTATTTCAAAAGCATCAATCAACATTGGTACTGATTCGTAGATTTCAAAAGTTGATCTTGATTTTTTTTTTTTTTTTGAAAATTGGGAATGAGAGCTTTGTTCCCTAAGAATATTATTGGCCTGATCTTATACTATATAATAGCTTTGTTCTTGGGTTTCCCCAAAAGGCCTCACACTAATGATATGTTTGTCTTCCCTTATAAACTCATGATCTACTCTTTATTTAACTGATGTGAGATTCTCTACAACACTTTGTTTGCATTCCCAACAATAATTTGATAAGATATTATAGTTTTAAGGGCTCATCTCAAACCAATGATCTATGGAAAGAAAAATAAGAAAGCAAAAAAGCACACCTCGACAACTCTTTAATTGATTAAACTTGAAAATCTTAAGATCTATCATATGAAACCAATCAATGATCCAAAAAGGCAAAAAGAGAGAACTTACATTGGTGTTACTCAATTCCAAGTTGTAGAAATCTCTAGCGCTTTGCCTAAACAAAGGACCAGCATGCCAAGTCCCCTTATTCAGCTTCACAAACTTCGCCCCTGAAATTCTGAACACCTTAATTTCATCAACACCCGGCGCCACAAACGCATGCCCGCTCTTCGATCTCACTACCAATTTCTTCATCTTCTCATCAACTCCATTCTCGGCTTCTTCCTCGACAATCGACGCTTTCGCTACTCCGAGATACCACGCCTCCCAGTCGACCGATCCGAGGCACTGCCTTACACTAGCGTGATGCGTGATTCTAGAGAAATTCAACAACCCACCCTCGAGACGGAGTATGTAGAACCTGTCATCACCAATTAGTTTTAAGATGAATGTCTACGTTATCTGTATCAGAGTCTATTAAAATAAAACTTGGATCCGATTGAAGACAGTTGAAACTCAAAAAGAGGATACCACAATTGTTCACATTGCAAAATCATTTATAAGATACGTGCACTACTCTTCTCGTCACCGGATGTCTACACTTATCTAGAATCCAAAATATGGAATTGAAGAGATTTAGTTTACCTAGGGATTCCATTGGTGAGATCTAATTGAGCGTCTTGAGGTCCGAATCCGTCGCCGTCGGCTGTAGGTCCAATCACTTGGCCGTACTCCGCAAAGCTCTCCGGTGTTGCTTCAATGGCCTTCAGCTTCATCCTCTCTTTCATTTTCCTTTTTTCTGTTTGGTTAATGAAATAGAACGATTGAAAAAACCATCCAATAGATTTTTTATTTATTTGTGGTGGATAAGGAAGAATAAGAATGATGATGAGGATGGTTCTTTCTGGAGAATCATTCTTTTCATAATCGTATTTTTTTTAAAATAAATTATTCCAACTAATTATTTTTAAACTTCATATAATAATGTTTTTTCCTTTTCATAATTATTTTTAATTTATTTTCATTTACCTCAATATAAATTATTCTTCTCATCATTTTCTTACAAATACTAATTTCATTTATCTTTATTCTCTCTAATTCTTATTCTCCTTCCCTAAATACCGGTCGTGTAAGAGTCCTACTTGAAAGATACATGGTCACTATTTCTTATAAATAAAAATTATTATAAAAGTCAAAAGGAAAAAAAAGTATATAAGTTAGATTATCTGTGATAACTCAAAATTCTTAAGAAATGAGCATCTCGAATATTTTGTTTAGATGATGTTAACATGAAAATAGGTAAGACATTCAAAGATGTTGAGCATTTTAAAATCTCTCAATATCTAAGTAAAATTGATTACCCATGAAAAGATGAGATTTTTATTCCCTTCTTGGAGGCATCTGTACAATTATAGCAACTACTCCTAACCATAATTATTTGCTACTTATTAATGGTTTCTTTAATTGTCTTCTTCATTCCAACTAGTTTTTAATTGCTTTATTCTTTGAACAAAAGATCTCATATTTTTCATATATGATTTTTTAAAATTTTTATTTTTCTTTTTAATCTTTAAAAAATATTATTATAAAATAAACAGGTAATCTAATAAAGATGTCGAATCATGTAAAGACCTGGAAATTTTAAGCCTCTATTAGAAGATTTTTATTCCCTTTGTTTTGTTGGTGTTAAAATTTAGAGAATATATTAGGGACATTTTTTTAATTTTAAGTTTATGTGCTAGACTTTTGATATTTATCCATCGATATACGTGCAAGATGTTACAACAAATATAACAACAAGAGTAAAACTCCCCTACACATGCATGTGTAGGGGAGCCCTACCTTAATCTAAGAAACATGAGTAAAAAACAAAAGTTTAGCTGTCACATATGAGCTCAATTTAAATCACATTCTATTTTATTATAAATTTTAAAAGTAAAATACAACTAAAAAATTAAGTTATATAAATAAATATGAAAATTTAGATTACAATAGGCATGACCTAAACTTTTTTCTTAAAAAGAATCAATTATTTTAATTTTTAGTATGTCAATATAAAAATAAACAATACTTAACCATCATGAAGGACTCAATTGGTCAAAGAGAATCTTGGAGTGCAAAAAGTGACGAATGATCATCTACCTGAAAATTAATTTCTTATAGGTCGAGATACGCGAAAATTGATGCGAACAGTCAAGGATATAGATATATAAAAAAAGGAACAATACTATTTTTATATATTACCTTACATTTTTTTTGAATACATGTCGGGGGAGAGAGACAAGTATCAATTTTCGGAATCGAACAACAGACATTCAATTACGAAGCGGGCATATATATGGCCGTTATTATCCTCGTAAATGATAAAGAAGTGTATAGTAGGTAAGTTTTGGTGATATAAAGATACTGGTTTTGTAGCATTAAAAAAGATGGTGGATTCATCAACCCCACGTCATGTGGAAAGCGTATGAAGTCAATGCGTCTCAATACCTTCACATGCTCTTACGGGCTTCCATCTCTCTTTAATCGATCCAATTTCGCCACAATCACTTCACATTCAGCCCCAAATTGCTTCCCCAATCAACCCTTCCCCACAAATCACCAACTCCATTCAAAACTTCTCCAATTTCGCCTGCAACAGTGCACGAAAATCGATGCCCACAACCTGTTCGACGAAAAGCCTAACCCAGTTCTTCATGCATCCAGAACCGCCAAGCTCGTCCACGCCCAGAGCTTGAAGATTGGAGCTGGCCTCAAAGGGTTGCTAGGCAATGCCATTGTTGACCTCTATGTCAAATGCGGCAATGCGGATTTCGCCCACAAGGCATTTTCCCGGCTTCAAAGTAAGGACGTATTTGCCTGGAACTCCCTACTTTCTATGTACTCTAAGCATGGTTTGTTTGGAACTGTTGTTGAATCGTTTGTGTCTATGTCGAATCATGGGGTTCGGCCTAATGAGTTCACTTTTGCTATGGTTTTGTCGGCTTGTTCTAGGTTGGGGGATGTTAAGTACGGTAGACAAGTCCATTGTGGCGTTCTTAAGTTGGGGTTTGGGTATAGTTATTTTTGCCAAGGTGGGCTTATCGATATGTATGCGAAATGCCGTAATCTGAGAGATGCTCGCTTGGTGTTTGATGGGGCAGAGAGCTTGGATAATGTTTCGTGGACAGCCTTGATTGCAGGGTATGTTCAACATGGCTTACCTGAGGAGGCACTCAAGGTGTTCGATAGAATGCAGAGAGTTGGGCATGTACCCGATCAGGTTGCGCTTGTGACGGTTATACATGCTTATGTTGCTCTAGATAGGCTTGGTGATGCTCGTGAGTTGTTCGCCCGGATGCCCAAATCTAATGTTGTAGCTTGGAATCTGATGATTTCAGGGCATGCCAAGAGAGGATTTGCAGAGGAGGCTGTTTCTTTTTTTCTTAAAATGAAGAGTACTGGTTTGAAAGCCACTAGATCTACAATAGGAAGTGTGTTAAGTGCAATTGCAAGTCTATCGATGCTGGATTATGGCTTAATGGTTCATGCTCAGGTGACTAAGGAAGGGTTAAATAATAATGTGTATGTAGGAAGTGCGTTGGTGAACATGTATGCCAAATGTGAAAAAATGGATGCTGCTGAAGAAGTGTTCAATTCTTTAGATGAGAGAAACATTGTCTTGTGGAATTCCATGCTTGGAGGTTTAGCACAGAACGGGCTTGCCCACGAAGTGATTGAATTTTTCTCATGTATGAAACTGCATGGGCCTCAGCCTGATGAGTTTACTTTCACTAGTATTTTCAGCGCATGCGCCTCCTTGCAGTATCTTGATTTCGGTCGTCAACTTCATACTATTATGATCAAGAACAACTTTGCATCTAATCTATTCGTTGCTAACGCTTTGGTAGACATGTATGCAAAATCTGGGGCTTTGAAGGAAGCAAGAAAACAATTTGAGTTAATGAGAATACACGACAACGTTTCATGGAATGCTATAATTGTCGGGTATGTGCAGGAAGAGTATAATGATGAGGCGTTCTTCATGTTTCGAAGAATGGTTTCAAATGGGGCTCTTCCAGATGAAGTGTCTTTGGCTAGTATAGTGAGTGCTTGTGCAAATGTTCTTGAGTTCAAACAAGGGCAACAATATCACGGTCTCTTAGTTAAAGCTGGTTTAGATACAAGCATTTTTGCTGGAAGCTCCCTCATTGACATGTATGTCAAGTGCGGGGTCCTTTCGGCAGCTCGGGATGTCTTTTATTCTATGCCCTCCAGAAGTGCTGTCTCAGTAAACTCTCTGATTGCTGGATACACTATGGACCACTTAGAGGAAGCCATATATTTATTTCAAGAGATGCAGAAGGGTGGTCTTAAACCTACAGAAGTTACATTTTCAGGGCTTTTAGATGGATGCGATGGAGCATCTATGCTGAAACTAGGAATGCAAATTCACTGTCAAGGTATGAAGTGGGGTTTTCTGTTTGGTAGTGAAATGGTTTGTGTGTGTCTCTTGTGTATGTATATGAACTCCCAAAGATTCTCAGACTCAGAAACACTCTTCTCCGAGTTGCCGTATACAAAAAGTTTAGTGTTATGGACTGCTGTCATCTCAGGATATGCTCAAAACAATCACCATGAGAAGGCTTTGGGTTTCTATCAACGTATGCGATCAGAGAATATCTTACCAGACCAAGCAACATTTGCCAGCGTTCTTCGAGCATGTGCTGGATTGTCTTCCCTAGAAAATGGTCAAGAGATTCATTCACTTACCTTCCATACTGGCTTCAACATGGATGAAATAACTTGCAGTGCTCTTATAGACATGTATGCAAAATGCGGCGACGTTAAAAGCTCTGTCCAAGTTTTTGGCGAAATGGGTAGTAGAAACAGGGTTGTTTCCTGGAACTCCATGATAGTTGGACTCGCTAAGAATGGCTATGCAGAAGAAGCGCTTGAAATATTTGCTCAGATGGAGAAAGAGTCCATCGTGCCTGATGATGTCACATTCCTTGGAGTTCTTTCTGCTTGTAGCCATGCAGGGAGAGTGTCCGAAGGCCGAAAGATCTTCGCCCTGATGGTCGGTCATTACAAGTTACAGCCAAGGGTTGATCATTTGGGGTGTATGGTAGACATTCTTGGGAGATGGGGTTTTCTTAATGAAGCAGAGGAGTTCATCAACAGACTTGGATTGGAAGCAGATCCAATGCTGTGGTCGACTTTGCTCGGAGCTTGCAGAAAGCATGGCGATGAAGTTCGGGGGAGGCGTGCAGCTGAGAAACTTATGGAGTTGAAACCACAAAGCTCTTCACCCTATGTGCTGCTCTCTAGCATATACGCCGCATCAGAGAATTGGAAAGGAGCTGATTCTTTAAGGATGGAAATGAAATCAAAGGGAGTGAAAAAGTTGCCTGGTTACAGTTGGATAGAGCCGGGAAGATGAAATTGATGGCTAGATTATTTAACAGTGACTGATTGATGATGATAATTTGCGATTGGTTCAAAACTTTGACATGAGGAAGGTGAAATTGATGGCTGAGCCCATATATTGGAGAAAGTCACTATTTAAAGGCAATTTATTATTATTATTTTTTTACAATATCATTTCCAGGAGACTTCAAAGCCATAATCTGCAGAATTTGTTTTAGAATTTTGGAGAAATTTGTGCTCTGTTGCAGACAAGAATAATTACTTTTCTAAGTCTCTTACTAGTCCCTTATCTATCAGTTTGTAAATAGTAAAGGGAATGGATCAATACAATGTGGCAAGACACGACCGTTTAAAAAAAAAAGAAGATAATCAAATCTTCTAATGATTTAGAGGTGTAATATTTGAATAATTGTGTTTGTTTTAGGGAAATCATATTTGAGATGATTTATATGTATATAATGTTTCAAGAATGTAGTTACAATATTCCTACCATTTCCACCGAAAAAGGGTCGACATAATAAACATGCGTGATAGATTTTGAAGAAAAAAAACTGTATCCTATAAATTGTGACAGATAAATTTGTTGGAAAAATAATGACATACATTTTTGTGAAAAAAAATACAATATTATCAAATAAAAGTAATACGAAAAAGAAAAAAAAAACCAGAATATTATCAAATAAAAGTGATATAAAATATCATTTTCAATCACATCATTAAGGGCCTGTTTGGCCGCCGGGTATAGCCCAATATGGCTGAAACCGGCGGCCCGTACATTTGTTTAGGGCGCGGGTTTGGAGCCCGCACCGGCCTCCACCAACCCGCTCCCAAAGGGCCCACCCGCCTTTTTCATACCACGTCTTTTTTTTTTCTTTTTTTTTTTTTCATAACTTCCGTCTCTCAAAATACAAACCTTTTTTTTTTCTTTTTTTTTCTTTTTTAACCATTTATATCACCTTTCAATTTTGTAATTCAATTGTTTTGATTTAATTTACTATTTTTTATTTTATTCATACAAAAATTTAAAATTGAAATTTAAACTCAAGATTTGACATATATTAAACTATTTATCTATTATACCAGATTTATATGATCGAATGAGTCGGTGGCGCGATTGGTTATCTGGATTGATGTTAATAAAAAAGCTAGACTTATGTGCTATTTTCTCTATGTATACTTTGTGGTTCTCCCTCTGCTATTTGTAAATTTTATCTCCCTAGTTTATATAGATTTTGTCCAATTCTAATTATTGTATTTACAAAAAAAATATTAGTATTTATAATAAGTTTGTTTTAAAAATAAAGAATATACATATTTTATCATCTTAATCTCTATGAAGTTTTGAAAGATGTTATTCTTATATTGAACTAATTTCAATAAAATTATTTTCTCAAAAAAAAAAAATCTATAAAATTATAAATATTCATGTTGGTGATAAAATAAAAAAAGATAAAACGTTTCATATGAATAATTTTAAAATTAAATTATGAAAAAAAGGTAAAGTTATCATTCTTGAACTTTCAGGTGTCCAATTATTTTTTTGAAAATTAAAACTTTATAAATCATTCTTCTTTTAATTTAGAAATATACACATTTAGTCTTTCTTACAATATTAGTATTGAACCAATTCTTAAATAAAAGAAATATTATTGAGTCAATTTTGATTATAATTAACTACATGTTTATCGTATAAATCAATTTACATGTTTTTTTAAGTAAAAAAATCTTCATTAGATACCATATCCCAATCTATATCATATTTGCACCTCAAACATTGATTTTCAGCATACTTGTTGTCATACCTACACCCCAAACAATGACTTTCAATATACTATCAGTTATGTCTGCACTCCAAATACCGACTTCCAGTATATCATTATAACATACATGCACCTCAAACACTAACTTTCTATATTTTATATTATCGTGCAAATTTTTTACCATACTATACCACTCAATATATTTCTTCATCTTTCATATAAACAACAAAAATAAATTATAATCATATTTGGCTAAAGAAACATTAAAAAAGAGTCCTACATCTGCTTTAATCAATTGAGTTATTTTAAGGAATTTTGCATGTATAATAAAAAATGATAAAATATTTTCATCTATCTTACAAAATCAAAACTAATTTATTTTTGTAGTGAGAAATCCAAATTAATTTCTATCACTAGTTAAGTTCTATGACTGCTAGAATTGAATCAGTGGTAAACTCAATCGTTGATTGGGTTTTATTACTAATAGAAAATGACAGTTTAAATAAGTGTGGTAGAATCATTTTGTCACTACTTGGTTGAGTTTTATCACTGATAGAAAATAATGTACTATAGATGAATTGTTTTAAAAATTGTGCTTGCAAATATAAAACAAGAAGTAGAACATCAGAGATAAATTTTCATCATTTTATTAGGTGTGTTAAATTACAAATTTGGACCTACAACTTTGAGTAATTTGAATCGTATATCTATATAAAAGTCCACATTTGGGTTAGTTAATTTAGATAACATAGAAGTGGTTAGATATTCTTTCTTCTTTTTCTGAGTTCAACAGTTATGTAACACCAAAAATATAGAAAGGCTTCTTGTATCTCTCAGATATATATATGAAAAACATATTAAAGTGTTATCTGTCATAAATCTATATCTTATGCTTGTAGACTCATTTAACATATATTGCTGATTACTCAAGAAATCCAAACTTAAACTGGCACAAACCAAATAATTCAATTTTGTAAGCAGCCCATGACTTGGGGATTCAATGTTATTATTTTCTTCTTTTCCATTCTCCAGTGTGCATAGATCTGAAGGTGTAATCTGAGTAAAAAACTTATCTAATCTTCAATTGAAGGACGAGTTGCATTAGGCAATCTCCAACCACGAACAAATGAACTAAACAGATGCAATGCTCTCGATGGCTGCGCATAAGGTACCATGTGAGCAGCTCCTCTTACCGTTGCAAATGTCAACAGATTTCCGTACTCGATTGCCCAACCTCCGACCTGTCGATATGGTGCAGCCATGGTTTAAGATGGAACCAAAATTCAAAGCTGATGAAACAATTAAGATGCAGAAAGTACCTGGCCTTTGTGGAACCAAGTTCCATATGGGACTGTAATCTTGAACTTCATATCATGAGCGAGTTCTCGGATGAGGGTTCGAGATCCCAACAACGGCACGACAGAATCTTGATCCCCACTATGATGGAAGATAAGGTTTACGAGACATGTTATGTAGAGAGCCAATACAACAAACACATCAACAAGACAACTATTCTGTTTTTTGCTTCTATTTCTCAAATACGTTACAAAATTACCTGAAAACCCAAACTGGAATTCGATTTTCAACGATCCTTTTCAGCAACGGAAGTATGTTGATGTTACCGTCGGTATCGCTGTAATTTAGTACTCTGTCAATCAAGTTCACAAAACGTCATGTTAACTGAAAAGGAGTTTGCAATGCATAATGCTTGAACATAACCAAAATTCTGCCATTTAACCAAGAATGGGCTCTTTTCTTATTAGAGAATGGTGGGGTTTGCATTTGTATAAGCTACTATTTTCCACAATCATAAAGATATTGAAATTCTTTGTCGTGGCGACGGGCATAACTTACGGACTGCACATCGACCAACCGTAAGGTAATTTAGTTCGGTTAGCATGAAGAGCTTTCTGAACTTCTGGAAGGTTGAAGTAGAATCTTCTTTCCAAGGTCATGCACACATCAACCCCCAAGCTTATCTTAGAAGCCTGCAAAAGATAGATGAAGATGATTACAACAATTGAAGCACTAATAGCAAAATGAAGTTTATGAAGGCGTAGTCGATACCATTTTCTTCAACCGTAGCTCTTGCTCGACTAAAGATGGATAGCACACGTCGAGAATGACATCATAATTGTTTATGTAGTTGCCAACAATGTGGTTGGCCATAGCTATGGCTTCATTGCATGGATGGGACACATTGTGAGGACTTGCATAAGTATAATCCTCAAAGTCACATTCACTCATGATGGTCATGCCGATTTCATCCGAAATCATTCCATGCGACCAAAAATACTCGTACGATGCTGGAAGATCTCTATTAAGTTTTAATAGCGGGTTCCCGATCTAGAGAGGCAAAGTCATATGAACAGTGAATACAAATTTGAAGAAAAGAAACTGAATTTTCAAATTTTACTATTTCTTACAGCAACTCCTTTGATGTTGAACTTGAAACCACTGGACTCTGCATTATGATCCAACAAAGCAATAGCCAACTGTGGTATGTAATGCCCTGTGCAATAAAAATTAATCTATTAACAACATTTTCCCAATCTATGCTAGGAAAAAAAAATTCTGATTCTGAATTTGGTTTCATCTAATCTTTTAAATGAACATTATCTATTGTAATATCTTTAAATGACAATAAGTGAAGATCCAGTCTCCATTACTCTTCTTCTAAGTTGAGAAAATCAAAACTTCGCATAACCATTTTGTTTTTGGTTTTTTATTTTTGAAAATTAAGCTAACAAAAATTATTCCAACCTATGATTTTTTTTACTTTGATTGCTGAATTTTACCTATATTTTCAAAAATCAAACCAAAATTCAAAAACTAAAAAAACTACCTTCCAACAACTTGTTTTGGTTTTCCAACAACTTAGGAAAGCTGAAACGTGAAAACAAGTTTAAATTTCAAAAATTTAAAATAAATGGTTATCAAACCAGAGGCTAAATTATCAATTTACTAGACTTCATTATCATCAAAACGGAGAGTTTGATCTAGTTAATGTTATAACCGATCTAGTTTATGTTAATCAAACCTGCATAACTTTCGCCTGTGAGATACAGCCCCCTAGCTTTGAATGATGGAAACTTGTCATACCAATTCATCATAAAAATATGCATATCCCTGGCTGCCACAAACAGTTCAGATTAGATTAATCCATAATCAAAGAAAGGTGCTAGCAAGTTTTTCCAATTTTCCTTAATTTAATTCATATATTACTCTATAACAAATGTTTACAAAATCTATGTTTCAATTGTTCAACTGAATAAGTTTGTGTATTACCTGTGTTCAAAGTAATCATCGATCTACAACTTAAGATGAGCAAACAAACACACCAAAGACATCTAAACTCGGTTATACAAACTTAACCCGTTTTCCCAAACGCCTCCTAAACTCGAATTCAAGAAAGAAAAGAAAATGGTTGTTGGCGATTTCCCTTACCAGCTGAAGCATCCCCAGAGTCATAATCAGAACTTGTGTTTGAGTATGACCATCCCACTCCAGCAGGAGATTCAACAAAGAGAAGATTAGAGGCTTCAAAAGATTCAAAAGTAAAATAAGTTAGTTCAAACTTCAAACTAAATGATACATACATAAAGCAACTGCAAATGCAACTGCAATCCTATCTTACCTTTATTCCAAGACATGGGGTTTTTCCTAAGGCCTCGACCGTCGCCTCTCGGATAAAAAGGACCCAACTCTGTAAATGCACCACCACCAATAGATGAACAACCAGGCCCTGATCACAGAACAATTCACATTTTCATACACAAATTATTTTCCCAATGTCACCAATCCATCAACAATCAATAAGAACTAGCATTACAAGATTTGAAAAACAAAAGAAAGATAGTTCAATAATCTTGTGATGGTTGAACTCAAAATGTGAAACAATTGAACTATGTTGTATTAGTACTACGATTACTAGTTTTGTTCAGTGGAGGTTCGGTGGCAACCCCTCCAAAACCTAATTGAAATATGAATTTTTTTTTTTATGACCAGGAATTAGAGCTTTGCTCCCATATACCCGGGGCACCGGTACCTGACCTAAGGCTCGGACCCGGGAGTCAACAAGAGATTTTACAATCCGTGGGTCTTGAAATTGAGAGCTGCAAGAGAAAATTTCTTTTCTTTCTTTTTTTTTTCTTTTTAACATATGTGACTGTGTCTATAAGCTTGAGTTCACCTCAACTAAGTAAAGGGGCATACATCATAGATTCATGGTCATCATGGATTGAACTCATCAACTCTTAGTTTCTGAAGACTCTCTTGACCATTAGTTTGTTCTAGGATGGTTCAAGAGAACATATCTTGGAAGCCTTCAACCTCAACCAACAAAGCCGCCTTAGGGACAGTTGAAATAGGTAATTTGGAGCAATATTAGTGATCCACATAAATATGTGTTCTTTGTCTAGCCTGTTCTTAAACTGGTTGTTGTTTTTGATTCTTTCATAACAGATTGAAACATGGAAAAGGTTGACATTGTTCTAGAAACACCAAACTCAAACAATCTCAACAAGCAAATTCACACATAAGTATTGAAATGATTGGAGAAACTAAAGTAAATTGAAAGCAATGAAAAGAGGAGAGAATTGAAGTTAAGAAACCTCCATTGAGCCATAGAGTAAGAGGTTTCATCTCTGGGTGCACCTCTGCTTCAACGAAGTAGTAGAACAAACTCCTTCCGTTTTTCACATCCACATCAACATACCCAGCATATTGCCTGAACCCAACCGGCGGCTGACCCGGCAGCCGGACCACCAGATCTTCACCGGGAAACCCCTCAGCTCCGCCGCCGCCGCCGCTCATTACCCATAAAAAGCCAAACAGAAACAAAACCCCACTTTGACTCATCTCAGAAACCCACTAAAAAAACTCCCACAAAACCCAACAGACCCTTCCCTTCAAATCAAAAGAAATGGGCAAACCCACAAAGGAATTTGTATAAAAATGCAGTTCTTGTCTGAAAAGGGGAGATTTCAGTCACAAAAGAAGCTCATTCTTTCTTGCATTACTGATTTTGAAATTGGAATGGATTAGTAAGTGGGGTGAGGGCTATGGAGCTATGAGCATGCTTGGATGTGTGACTTGTGAGTGGTGAAATGATCCAATTCTACACTGTCCTTTTCAAACTTAATGTGGGAAATTAGTCAACAAAATGTAACCAAAATGATCCTATTCTACACAAAAGTGTGATTCTGCAATTAATTCTATAGTTGGAATGGCAATGATGGGTTCACAAAGGCCAGTTTGATGATAGAAAAGTCTGTAATTGGTTTTACCTTTTAAGTATGGTCACAGTCCAACTTATAGAACTGGTCCGTATGGAATATTAGGATGTAATACTCGTTTTACTTAATGGATTGGTATGTGTTTTTCGAAGAAACAAAAACATTCGACTATTGAGTGGTTAACAAAGTAATTATGAGATATGGTAAGAAAGCTACACCACTCAGCATATGGTACACTACACATTCAATGTTTGTGAGTATTCAAATTAATTCGCATATTTCAATTAGTTTTAATTTATAAGTACATGACCATCATTTAACGAACTTATAATCTTTCAAGTTCTTATTATTATCTTGACCACTAAACCATTCGTGATGGTTTACATCCAATTGATATGATAATTTCAAAGGCTTATCATTATTGACACTTTTGATTATTCAATTAACTTACATATCTTTTGAATATTTTTATGAAACTTAATCATCATGGAGTAGCCTAATTAATCATAGAATGTGTGACATTAGTCGAGGTGTGTACACGCAACCTGACCCGAACAGTCACGGACATCAAAAAAAAAAAAAAATTAAATAAATAAATAAATATATATATATATATATAAATATATTTTTTTTTTTCTGAACTTATCATCAGCTATAATACTAGCTAAAGTTTGTATACTATTTTCCATTTAAAGAATGAAGAAGGTTTTTAGAGAGAGAGAAAAGAAAGTGTGATTTTGGTGTGAGAAAGGAAATCATAATCTTAAGAATAATGGGGAGATTGATGATGAGATTTATTTGAAATATCTTTAATATACAGTTAGAGTATTTATACTTTTTGTTTGAATTTGTACTGAAATTAAACTTTAAAAAACTAAGAAATGAAAATAGAATAAAATAACAAAAATGAAAATGATATTGTTACAATAGTACTAAAAAATATATATTTACAATATATGTATATTTATTTAGAGAATGGAGGCGCGTGGCAATGTAAATTCCAAATAGTTATTGGGGGTAAAACAGTAAAATAGGCAAAGCAAATTAGGGTTTTTGCTACGAACGCCTTTATAAACATACGCTTCATCTTCTTCATCTCCCGATTCCATAGTTCTGCCTAAGATTTCTTCTTTACATTTCAATTTAAATTAAATTAAGAAAAAAATGAGTGGCAGTGATGAGGATTTGAGATTGTCATGCACCACTCTGATGATGATGCTCTGCATCAATCTATGCTGATAAGTTTCTCTAAACCCATTTAATCTGAGCTTCTTCTTTTTCTCTAATGCACCCAACATTATAGCTATCATATTTTGATTTTGATTTTGATTTTGATTTTGATTTTGAGTCTGAAGTTTTGGAGATGAAATTAAGGAACCAAATGATGGGCGTTTTCTTCGGAAGACGCAACCATGATGCGGACCGTATAGCTTTTAGCTACTGGGGATTCATTTTGGCCTCTCATGGTTTCATTATTATTATTATTATTATTATTATTTTGGGTGTTTTTGTTTTTTGAATTTCAATTCCAAAAATCAAAAACCAAATGGTTATCAAACGGGGCCTAAATTATCAAACGGAGTGGGATTCTACTCCGTTACCTTTTGAATAGATATGTTGCACTCGACTTGGCTCAAAATGGTGACTCTGATGGTTCCTTTTTTCATTACTTCTCAATTTTCGTTTTTGTTTTTGTTTACCAATTTCATGCTGTTGTGTTTCTTAGATTACTCTATCTTCATGATTTTTGTATATGGAAGTAGTTTGGATAATTACATTGAATTTCCAAGGATATGGATCTGTTCTCTTTTTTTTTTTTGAATTGTTGATTTTAAATTTCGGAAGTGCAATTTTATTTGTGGTTTTACAATTATTCGACTGATGATTTTGTTTCTAATAAACTCCAAACTGGTATTTAGTTTTGTGTTTTGGTTATTGAAATTTGTCTGGTTTCCAAATGATTGGATTTGTGCTTCACCATCTTTTATGTTCACTTTAGGTTTCTAAACAACTTGAAAAAGTTGGCCCAGACAGTCATAGATATAAAAAAATGTCAACTTTGTTACTCGACGGGCCTTGTTTTGTTTGAAAGTTTTTTGACTTTCAAAAGTTTTGAAAGTTTTGAGCTTGAATTTGGATCAGTTGAAGATCGTTTCAACATCGGTTTATTTGTTTATGAAATAGCTTTTTCTATTGATCAAACATTTGGGAGGGGGTTTGATCAGTTGGATCTCCTTGTTAAATAAAAAATTAACTATTTCAAAACAGTTACGAAATTGGAGTATGTTGTCAAGTCAACAACAATTTGGAGTTATAGAGTTGTTGAAATAGATGACTGGAAAACCATTTTTTGTTTTGACAAGTAGAAATTGAAAGAAATTCCCGGGACGGGCGTGGTTACCTTGTTTTTTCTTAAAAAAAAAAAAAGAACGAAATTCATGTCTTCTGAATTCAGTAAGTTGATTAGTTCCTATTTGGATTGAACTCCAAATGTAACTGTGAGCCTTGGAAGCATTGAAACCGAGGTAGATGACAAGTTTTTGTGGAGATACCTTACAGATGGAGGAATACATTCAAGAGAAGAGCAGAGAGACGACTTAGCCGCATTCGTGGCTCTCTGGTTGAGCCGCTTTGTTGCCTGGTAGGGCCGATAGTAGTACACTGTGTGGGTCACTTTCTCGAGCACCAAAACCTTTAGACCTTATACATATGGATTAAAGGGGCTGCGTTTGCCAAGTAGTACACTGTGTGTCTCATCTTATCCAAATGATGTAACGAAGTACATGTTCAGATCTGTTTCACTGTTTGTATCATTTGTTTACTCTGTACCTCACTTCCGTTACTGCAATTTCAATTTCCTCTTTAATATGCGAAATAAACACAGATGAAGATGCTACATCTAATAGTAATGCATTTTTAGCTAACTAGGGATACATAACATAGTCCTCGTTTAATATCTATTTTGTTTCTAATTTTTTATTTTTGAAATTTAAGCATAATTGCTTTATTATATGTTTTTTTTACTGAGATATTTACATCGGGCTAATAAAGTAATTGTAGGCTTACATTCCATATTTTTTTAATTATAATAATGTAATTGTAGGCTCACGAAATCCTAGTATGGTATCCATATATTTTAAGTATTAATTGGGAGAAGGGACCAACAAACCTTACATAAATATAATTGCTCTTAAATAATGAGCCAAATACCGATTTTTGGACCCGAACTTGTAATCATAGAGTTAAAATACTAAAGATCTCTATCGATCTTTGGTATTATATTTTAATTTTTTAATGAAAAAGGAAAAATTAAATCTTTCTTTAATATCTATAATATATCTTATATATTGATTGCTTTTTGTTTAGCATACTTATCTTGTATGATAAATTAATTTCTCAAAATCTTCTAAAAAGAAAAAACAATTAAAAGAGCTATAAATATTGAAGATTAATTTAATTAAATACAATCTTTATTCGTTGATTACATGCATGCCATGTCACTATAAACTAATTGTTGAACCCTTGCGGAAGAAATTATGTCCAAGTCATCCTTGAAAGGGAGTGAGGACCATTGATGAATAGTAGAGTGAAGTATCTTATTAACCTTTTGTGGTGTGCTTTTAAGATTAATAAATTTGATGCTTCACTAAAAAAAACTTACCAAACAGCCCAAGTCTCCAAGGACTTATTCAATATATAGATTAAAATTGTACATTTAAGTAAAGAGCTTTTTGCATTTATAGACCACTATAGAAAACTAATTGCAAAAATATCCTATTAGAGAACTAATTACAAAT
>JBBMEF010017242.1:0-19509 GCA_037832685.1 Sicyos baderoa | reverse complement strand
CCGACTTTTAACAGGCAGCAAACCATCAGGCAACGACTTATATTTAGCCGAGATAACACACCTCCAAATAGCGCTAGATTCATTAAAAAATCGCCAAATCCACTTACCAAGAAGGGCTTCATTATGGAGGTGTATTTTGTCAAATCACACTTCATATATCAAAGACTATCCATCATTAAAGATTCGTGTTTTGAAGCGTGTCGTTAGTGTTTAGTTCTTTGTAAACCATCATGGATTAGCCCAATTCGTCATAAATGGCTTTGGAGTGCATAAGGCGATAAGTTCAAATCTCATGATGGCCACCTACCTAGGAATTAATTTCAAATTAATACATGGGTTTCCTTGGCATCCAAATGTTGTAGGGTCAGGCGGTATGCTTTGTGACATTAGTCGTGGTGCGTTTGTGCACGCAAACTGGCCCAGACAGTCACAAAACAAAAAAAAAAAAAAAAAAAAATTCTTTGTAAAATATTGACCATATGGACGCTTTTACCTACTTGGTAATCTTGGATACCCATAATATAGTATTTGAAGGAACGTGGTCCTTGCATTTCAACAATAAATCTAAGCTTCATCTCAGTTTGTGGGAAGATATCATTTAGGTTTTATAATTCTATCGAATATTCATTTAGGTTTTATAATTATATCTAAATACTCATTTAATATATTATACGGAAGATATCCAATCTTAAATTAGATCTTAGTTTCATTATAATTATATCGAATACTACTCACTTTTTCAAGATGAAATGCTCGAGAACAAGCACAAAATTGATCCCGATTGAACTATTACTTTCGGGTATCTCAAAATAAGTAATTAGCAAAACCATATTGAGAAACCACTAATATTCATCTTTCAAAATGAATCATAGTCCCAACTCTAATTATTAAGGAGTCAACTGATAAGGATGAGAAAACCAAAAAGATTCGAAATGAAATCATGTGGGTTTCTTGAGCTTCCATTGTCGTTTAGCTAGAAAAATCAAACCCTTCAAAGCATCATAAAATTAAAATTAAAAAATAAAATAAAATAAAAAAGGTATCTTGAAATTAATTATAAGAATTAGGAAATGGAACAGTTACAGAGAAGCAGAGAAAGCATCCCAGATTCGAGGCATATTATTGTTGCCTCTCACATGGCCACCTTCCTCCATCACCTCTTTCAATGGACTTTTTTGGATCATAATCCCCTTTATTTTTTTAATTATTATTATTATTACTATTACATAAAACTTTTCAATTACTTTTTTTTTTTCTTCACCCATTTAATTAATTAAATTAATTGCTCGGATTAAGATATGTTTAATTTTGTGTGTGTCGCTTTCATCATTGCTGTGACAGTTTGCTTAGCCCATCATCCTCATCTTCATCTTCTTCAAGGCCCTTTTTTATTTCATTTTATTAATTTAATATCTGTTTTTTTGAATATTTCAACTTTTTAGGTTTATTACCTTACCAGTGAAGGCTTGTTGTTATTATTATTATTATTATAATAATAATGTTCAATTTGGTTTTTGTTTTCTTAATTATTTGGGTTGAAAGCCCTTGTTCTTTTTGGTGGTTTGTGAATCTGTGTATTTTTGGTTGATTAATGGTGAATGCTTTATGAACTTTTATCTGGGGTTTGTTTATTTATGTCCAATTTTTTTTTTTTTTTTTTTTTTTAAGAACTCCATGCTAAGCTATATTTCTCAATTTTGGTTCCATACAGCTATCACGACCATTAGATCAATCAATAAAGATTAGTTGGATTAGTTGAGATTACTCAAAACACATAAAAGATAAAACATATAATTAAGATATCGTTTGATAATCATTTTTTTTTTAATTTTGATTTTTGAAGTTTAAGCATTAACATTTTCTTCAATGTTGGGCAAATAAAGTTGTCTCACATCGTTAAGATTAGGAAAATATCTTGTGTATTTAAGAAGGGGACAACACCTTTATTGATATGAGGTCTTTTGAGAGATGTCCAAAAACAAAACTATAAGAAGTAATTCCTAAAGTAGACAATATCATGTCTGTAGAGATTTGTGATAGTTCGTTGTCCCTAACATTCAAATTTATGATTTTCTTTCCCTAAGTACGAAAACAGATTTTAAAAAAAAAAAAAAAAAAAAAAAAAAAAAAAAAAAAAAAATTGTAGCTTCTAAGATAATGTTTTGATTTTTGAAATTTGATTAAGATTCAAATATTCATTTTTAAAAAAAAAACTACTATGGTGATAGACAAGTAAAGAGCATGCGAGATAATTACCAGAGAGCCTTCTAATTTAAACAATAAAAAGTGATATCGTTGCACTTTAAGAATGAAGGTTTATGGCACCAAAATATCGCATTAACCACAATATCATCCCACAAAAGAGAAGATAATTTATTTTTCGTTTTTTGTTTTTTTAGAGAATTTGAATGAAAACCTAAATACAAAAAATTGGATGCTTATCTATTTAAGGCTAAATGATTTTTTTTTTTTTTTTTTTTTTTTTGAGAAATAAATATGGTGGTGCAAAAATTCGAACAAATTTTGTTTGGTAACAAAATATAAAGATTTAAATGATTGGCTGAAACTATATATAATTAGTTGTCTTTTTTGTTAATCTATTGCCCATAGTTAACAACTCGATGATTTTTTTTTTCTTAAAAAAAAATTTGAATTCAACAATTCGATGATTAGAAAGTTTACTATAGCATAGCTAAGACCCCGTTTGATAATTATTTTGTTTTTGAAATTGAAGTCTATTCTTACTCAAATTTCCTCCAATATGATTCACCATTCCTACCATATATCCATCTTTACTTAATAAAGTAGAGAATACTAACCAACTTTTAAAAACAAAAACAAACTTTTGGAAGCTATATATATATATATATATATATATATATATATTTTTTTTTAAAGTTGGTTAGTGTTCTCCTACTTTCTTAAGGAAAGATGGATATATGATAGATATGGTGGAATACATTGTAGGAAATTTGAGTGAGAATAGGCTTAAATTTTAAAAAGCAAATAGTTATCAAACGGTGCCTAATATATGCATAACTAACCAATTCCAGTTTTTGATTATATTTTTATTTTATTTTTATATTCGTAATTGTTCGGACTAGATTGTGCGCACTTTGACTAATGTCACGTAACATATCGTCTAAACCTACAATATTTGGATGCCAAGAAAATTCGGAAGAAATTAATTCTTAAATAGATGATCGTCATACATTAGTCAACCAATTTCCGCCGTCTTAAAATGAACAAAAAAAAAAAAAAAAAAAAACTTACAAATTCTTTAAAATCCTTAAATTGAGGCCACAAAGGTTGAAAAATGGTGGTTTAAATTAAGAAATGGATGGCCATCATTTCCTTATCACAGAAAGGAAGTTGCCCTACATGACCTAATAATTTTGTCCTTAGTAAAGAGTACACTTGGGTTTTGGTTTTCCTTTACCCTTTCCTCTTTAATTATTCCAATTCCCCTCTTTTTATACTAATAAAATAAATTTAAAGTCAAAGCAAAAGGAATACATAATTTAAGTTGTCACTTTCTGTTCGTAACAAATGGATGTTTCAATGCCCTAATTTTCGTGTCAAATATTTGATGATTTCGGACAAACATATGTAGCTGTCTTTGACTTGTGTACATTCAAATTAGTTAGCACACAGACTTGTACTAACATAAATTGTTCAAAATTGCATGTAGTTTTTTTTTTTTTTTTGGATAAATTTGGTTAAAATTATATGATTGAATAAAAATGAATTTTAGGGTTTTGAGGAAATTAAAGAAATGATGCAAAGCTGTGTTTGTGTAATAAATGATAGGCATTGAAGGATGAAAGAGACCGACAGAAAGCATCTTGTAAGTGCATGAGTTTGCGTACATTAAAGTTTCAGACATAAAAAGAAAAACACACAGATTAACTACAAGTTTTTTTTTTTTTTTTTTATCATTATTATTATTATCCAAATTAACTAGAAGTTCGAACTTATGAACTCGTGTTAAAGGATATATAATAATTATAACAAGAGTAAGTTGATTTTGGCTCTCCAATCTAAGATCTTAAAGTCATTAGGTGTAAACGATGCCGGTTGAGCTATTACTCTGTTGACTTTAATTTCGACTATTTATTTGTGTATCAATAGTTTTAATTCATAATAGATTTATTGAACTTTTATATAAATTAAATCAATTTATTTGATATAGAATTGAACTTTTGTGTTTAATGAAGTAATATTAAAGTTCATTTGATACATTTTCTTAATTGTTTTTAACTTTTATTTTTATTTGTTGAAAACAAACTATTCATTGTGCATCAAACATGATATTTCAACATCTCCTCATGAAAGGAGTCCAGACCTAAGAATACAATCTTACACGCATTTTTATATTGGTATAATATTGTTTATTTTGAGCATCCACCTTCATATTTTTGCTTTTGATTTCACATAAAAGGTCTCACACCAATGGAGATAGTTGTCATCACTTATATACTCATAATCTACCCATTTTCTAACCAATGTAGGATATTTTGTTTGCATCCCAACATAGACAAGAGAAAAACAACCACAAACCAACACCACTTTAAAAGATGGAAAGAAAACAACGCAAAACTCGAAGCCAACAACTTTTTTTGAAACACTCTTACATGATTGCGAAAGAGAAAAAGGCTCTTAATAAGAGACTAGGCACCGAAGGTTGGTGACACAATTGGTTATTTTGTTTGAATTTTAATTTCACGATCACGAATTTAAATCTAAAAATTAGTATTTAGTCTTATATTATTTTAGAGCAGTTCATCCCCTCTGTTGGATTATATTAAAAAAAAGTTGGGAGCTTTTAGTTTGGAATACTTTAACGTTTTGTTTAATAATACACATTAGAAATTATAAATAGACATAATAGAGAGAGAGAGATGGGTTTGTCAGCGCACCACACGCGTGTTTACTTTCCCCAACAGCTAACACTCTGGATTATGTGCGGTCAAACCCCCCTAATTTCCTCTTCATCTCTCAATTTTTTTCTTTTATTCCTAAAACTTTTATTTAAATCCCATACTCATAATTATATACTTTTTTAAAAAATAAAAAAATCGATCTAATTATTTATCTTATTATCGATTAATTTTAAAATAAAATCCTTATTTATCTAATATACTCGATTCAGGCGTGTTAGCATCTCACAATTGTTCCATGTTAAAAAATGGAGACTCCAATAAACATTTAAAAGATGTATAAGTTATTTTTTCATTGTCAATTAATTTTGAGTTGATCCATATCATGTAATGAGGCGGAGTCGAACAAAGGAGAAAACTAATTTAGGGCTTATCATACCGGTTGATACTAGATTTTGTATACCTGGTATTGAGGACGAATTTATGTTTAAAGAGGATAAGGACGTCCTCCTAGACAGTAAACAAGTAAACGAGGTTGGTGTTAGAACATTGACGATCATCAAGTTAGTTTCTTGTTATTTAGGTGAATAGATTTGAACCAAGATTATCTAGTTTTTTTAGAATTCCCTTACCTTATGTTTATGGTATCAATTAAATATATATATATACTCTTTCATTGTGTAACAGTTATGAGCTAATTAGTAACTGTTATTTTTTACTCATTACCATACAAAACAATTAATCACCTAATCAAAAGCATTTTAATTTCTACATTATCATAATTCCTTAAGCCTCTACCACCAATAATTATTTGATGATTGGAAATATTTAATAAATGATCTAGAATTCAAAATTCTTAAAGTAAGGGGAGTCCAAGTTGTAAAAGAGAGAGCTTTTAATAAAAGTTCTATTTTATTTTAGCAACTTGTATAGATATATAATGAACCCTTCTCCCATATGATTGATATGGAACATCTTTACATTCTTGGGGTTTGCTAGGATGTACTCTTTATTATTTTTCAAATAATTATTCATTTATAATTTTTTTTTTTTTTTTTTTGATATATGTGACTGTCTTGGCTAGCTTGCGTGCACAAGCGCACCTCGACTAATGTCACGGGGCATACCGTCAGACCCTACAACATTTGGATGCCAAGGAAACCCGTAAGAATTAATTTCAAATTAATTCCTAGATAGGTGACTACCATAAAATTTAAACTCGTCACCTTATATATTCATTTATAATTTTATGATTTTAGTTGCTTTCTCTAACCATTATAATATCAATTAATTAACAATTTAAAACAAAAATTTAGATACCATAAACTACTGCAGGCATCACATATTAACGGTATATCACTTTCATAAACCTAATTTAGATTCTCTTCAAGTTCCAAAACCACTACTTGTCGGCCTTTAGAATATTTATGTTTGCTTTTGTTATTCTTTTCTTTAACGATTCACTAACATTTATCTTTGTTCTCTACACAACATTTATTTTACATAATTCGATGGCACGGTTGGTTATTGATATTAATTTATTTCAATTTCATGGTCACGAGTTTGAGTCCGGAAGTAATTAGGGTTTGTTGATCACTCTTCCCCTAATTTATACAAAAAAAATCTAAACTAGTTTATTTTTTGTTAAAAATATAAATTCCAACTTGTTTTAGTTGAAATTGAAAGAATTTGAAAAGAAAAAAAAACCTAAATTTAAAAAAAAAATTCAAACAAAATTTTTCGAAATTTAAATTTAAATTTCTAATTATCTTAAAAATAAATTTAGGTTCTAAATAATTTCTAAAATAACGACATGGAGTTGATAACTGAACTTTTGATGTTATGTACTTTTTAAATGAATTTAGATTTTATAATATATACTCGATAATCAATTAGAATATTTCAAAATTTATGAATGAATATAAAAAGAAAATAAAATATCATAAACTAAATAGAAGTTACACATTCAAACATCTAAGAACTAATATGACACTTAATCTAAATTCGAAGAATCAAATAAAAACGGAAAACTAAATCTAAATTCCAAGATTAAGATGTGTTAGTTCTAAAAATCTGAGGATCAAATAAAAAATAAAAAAAGTTTTGCTCCTAAAGATCTATATTTTGCCATTGATAACATGGAAATAA
Source organism: Sicyos baderoa (assembly GCA_037832685.1). Taxonomy (NCBI): domain Eukaryota; kingdom Viridiplantae; phylum Streptophyta; class Magnoliopsida; order Cucurbitales; family Cucurbitaceae; genus Sicyos; species Sicyos baderoa. The sequence goes on along the minus strand of JBBMEF010017242.1, from coordinate 12,481 downwards.
TCACTAGAACAACCTCTATTGATGGACGGACCAGATTGTCTTGGGAAACTTGATCAATATTTCGATGTATCAAATGTGATAAAAGTGTGTCATGCTCAAGCATGCTAATTAATAATTAATTGTCACACATACACATTAAATTTATAGATCCTAGATACATAAATATTTTTTTTTACAGAATTTTTAATCTCAAAGCTCAAAAAAGGTATTGTACATGGCCTCTATTTTTATTGTTATAAAGAAGATAATGTTATTTGAATCTTTTTAATAATTAGTAAGAAACACTTTTCCAATTTACTTTATTTTAAAGAAAACTGCTATAAATAGACCACCCTTACTAGGACAATTTTAATCATAATTTTTTTAAAAAAATATTTTATATAGTATATATTTGTTCATTTTTTTCATATTCCATTTTTCCTTGATTAAATTTATCCTATTCTCAGCGTCCGTAATCAATTCATGTGAATTTTTTTTTTACGTCTATCTCGATCATTAGTAAGTTTCGAACTCAGACTTTGAAGAGAACATATATTCAAAGCTCAAGTCTTCATTCACTGTGCCACCTTGGAGACCAATTCATGTGACCTCACGTTTTGATCATTTTTATAGAAACTCGCATTTTTTTTCTTTCTATAAACAATTTTTTTTTAAAAGTATCTGTAATTTGATTGTTTTTTTTTTTTTTTTTGTATAGATAAAATAGATTTTTAATTTATATATTGGATGAAAATATAAAAGAAAATGTATGGGAAGAAAACAAACCGCCTTCCTCGTAGCTTTGTTAAAGAAAGTAAGAAAAAGGGAAGTTTGTGTGGGTTAGTGTGTGAATAGACCCGAAAGAAGCGGGGGAAATTACACGTGGCGAAACGAGTGTGGGCCCAGGTTATTTAAAAATAAAATAAAATAAAATATATTAATTAGAGTTAAAGCCATGGGCAGTGCCGTCGTCACAACGTGGGAGTAAAGAAGATGATTTTCCAATCTTATCTCTCTCTTTAATTCTTTCCATTAAATTTTCGTGATGTGGCATTAATTGAAATGAAAATACATTTATTATTTTCTACACCACCTTTTATTTACTATTTCTACACCAGCATTTCTTTTTTAATTTACAAGTCAAATTTACCATTTAAGTGAATTTAATAGCTCAATTGAATGGTATAATTTCAAAACTTTGGAATAAAGTGTTTTCCACTTTTTTTATATAAAAAAAAAAACGAACCTTGAAATGATCTTTTTTTTAATTATTATTTTTTCAAATAGATCGATGTTGCAATCATTTCGTTGTTTGGTTGTAAATTAGTTCAATACTATAGTTATAGGTTTGATTCTCATAATTGGTATTTGTCCAGTTCTTTTAATGTGTATTAAAAAATGGTTTTTCTATTTTTATTTTATTAATGTATGTGACTTTTCGAGTCAGATTATCTGCATTTCGATTAATGTCTCTGAATATATCTCCGAACCTACAAATTTAAATATAAAAAAATGATAAAAAAATTAATTTATAAATAGGTAACCATCATAAATTGAATTCATCACCTTTTAATGCTTTGGACTCTTTGACCACTAAAATCATGTTGGATAATTATTTAATTTTTTATTTTTTATTTTTTAAATTTAAACTTATATTGACTCAAATTCTATATATAAAAACCTAAATTTCATATTCTTAACTAAATTTCATGATTCAAAACAAGTATTTACAAACATTACTGTTTATTTTTTGTTTGAATTTTAAAAACAAAGAGTGATATCAAAATAAAAATAAAAATCAGATTGAATTAGTAGTGGTAAAATTTCAAAAATTAAATATTTTATAAAACTAGACGATGTTCTAGTTATTCGGTCATAGACAATAACTTTAAAGTTTTACTTCTAATTTGTAGAAAACGATGTGAACTAAAGAAAACATGATAATAAAACTAGAAAACATGTCTTGTAAGGCTGCAACAATAACAACTTCCTTATGATTTTTTATCCAAATATGGAAGTTTTGATCCAAATCTTATAAAAAAAAGAAGCAATTTCGTGGCGATAAAAATTGAGCTCAACTGATACTAAATATGATACGATAATCAAGTGATCCACATAAATAGTGTTGAATCCAAATAAAAAAGACTTTACCTTATTTCATTTTCTTTAGTTCAACAAAGATGCAGAAAATTTCAAACTTGTAACCTCTCGAATACACAATTTTTGACGCTTCTATTGTGTAAACTATCCTTTCAATTTTTGGAACCCGAATTTGGATAATAACATCTTGACCGTGTCATAATTAAATTCATTCTCCTCTACTTGAACCATGTGAGACAGCCTTAAAGAAGATTTAAATCTTGTTCAATAATGAATAGTTGGAAGTTGAAATTAGATTTGTCATTTTGTATACGGACTTTGATTTATTTATAGTTACTATATTGATTTTTAAAATTATTACCAGAAATGTTCAGATCTCGATAACAAGCTCATCTCATTTATTTAACTACTTCATAGAGGATCTAAGTTTTGAGAGTATATTCTTATTTTAAATTGTGTAGATTCTTATCTCAAAAAAAAAAAAAATTTGTGGAGATTCTTTTGACCATCGTTTGATTCAATTTTTCGTTTTTTTTTTTTTTTTTTTTTTTTTAAATTTTCAACAAGTGATTTACTGGAAAAAATCTTAATAATTTATTTTATTTTATATTAAGTTATGTTTTTTTTTTCAGAACTATATATATATATATATATATTCTACCCTTGAAATTTTAAAGGTTGACTAAACAATAGATCCTTTTTTCTTTTTCAGAAGAAAAGACGAAAAACAATAATAATAATAATCCAATTAGAAGACCTAATATCATTAGGTAAGAAGTATTCTCAAATTTTGAATGTCTTACCTACTTAACAAATCTTTTAAAAAAAAATAGTAAATTAATAAATAAAATAGAAAACAAATATATCAATCCATATATTTGTTTATGGATAATTTCAAGTTTGTTGCAATATTAATTATTAGTTAGGGATTTTTTCATGTATAGTAAAAAAAAAATCTCTATAAATAATAATTTTGAGAAAAAAAAAATCATGTAAAGCATAAATTTGGAGAGATTTCAAAAAGTGCAATATACCGTCTTAAATTAATGTAACAAATAGTTTTCAATAAGTCTTTAATCAATTTTACAAACGATCTTAAATTAGTATTACAGATAATTTTTAATCAATAAATAATGAAGAACATAATTAAATATGTAAAATAAAAAAAAACTCAAAATTCTATTGATGAAACATTTCTAAAAAAATGCTATGTACCAAAAACAAATTCTCTATTAGTTGGAAAACATCATTACTGTGGTGGCTTTTTGGTGTATGAAAAGTAATGTATTTACCTCATGTTCTTCAGCCTACATTGCCTTAAACTCCAAGATTTTTTCTTATATGTTTCTTATAAACCCCTTCTCGAATGAAATGAAAGTATTTTTTAAAAAATAAAATAAAATTATATTTTGTGAGATTATAATAATTGGGTGTGAAATATTCGAACTCATGACCTCTTGATCAATAGATGTAGATGACTTTGATCTCTTATTCTTGTTGATAAGTATTTAGATGTTATTCAAGTTTTGACTTGATTCTAATTAAGCCTCCATTTTCACATGTTATTTTATTTAAGTTTATGTTTGCGAAAGGAAAGAAAATACAGTTGATAATAAAATTATGTTTAATGTGATGGAAAGAGAAATATTGAAGTTTTTATTTAATAAAAAATAGATATTTAATAATTTTTAACTAATAAAATTATGTTTGATGGGATGGGAAGAGAATTGTTGAAGTTTTTATTTATATAAAGAAATAGATATTTAGTAGTTTTTTAATATTTTAATATTTTAATATTTAAATAAAAACGTGGAGTCCACGCGTGGAGTTGAGTAGGAGTTGGGTGAATTTATGGAAGTCCATGGAGGCAAATATGAGATAAAAGTCAAGTCAAACCAACTCCATCGTTTCTCCTCTCCACAAACATGTCCTAAAAGTTTAGTAAAACAACCCTATTGAATACATTTTGAAATACTTTTCTAGTCCATCTTCTTTTTTTTTTACTTAACTAAGTACTTCGACATACTTGTTGTCACATATCTTTCATCCTAACATTCAATTATATGTTTTTATTTTATCCAACTAACCTATTTCTTTGTGTTGTTTCTTGATGTTTATGTCTCAATCAAATATTATCCGTTTCAATATATCAAGTAAATATTTAAAAGAAACCTTAATAATTCTTTTTGTCTTAATAAAACAAATTTAAAACTCCATGAATATGAAAATCTGAAGTAATGAGATTTTCTTTTAAAAAATTCTGCCTAGAATTGGGAGTTAAGGATTTGAGTAATTGAGAATGCCATTTCAATTTCAAGTACACTGATCCCGCTGAACTACTATTTTTAAAAATACCGTGATTAAATAAAATTATGTTAGAATTTATGGAATAAATTTAAAATTTAACTACCAGCATTGGAAAATAATATTTAAAAACAACCATCTCGTGCCTCTTGAATTATTCACATTAGATGCACGTGTTTTCTGTCATTTTCTCTAAAACATGAGCGTGTTTTAACTTAATTGCACCCATGTGAAGGGTTTTTTTTTTTTTTTTTTTTTTTTTCATTGGAAAAAAAATGTTAATTTCATATAAAAATATGAGCTTTTCTCTCTCTTTATTTCACAATATTTAACTCACATGTCAACGGGAATGATGGAGTTTTGTGTGGGAACAACATTAGCTTGAAAAGACGTACATTATTATAAAAAGGACTTTTGCTTTGGATAAGCACAAATATTTTCTTTAAAAAACACACAAATATTTAATATTTCCAATAATGAATGATAATATTTAAATTAATGTTTTTTTGAAATAATATTTAAATTAATGTTGATCATATATATATAATAAAAAACTTATCATTATCTTACAATTATCTCACATTAAAAAAATGGAAAATTCTATAAATATTTATAAGAGATATGAGTTACTTCCTCCATTACTAATTAATTTTGAAATAAAACTCCATATTCTCTAATATAAAATCAGAGTTGATAAAACTCAAACGAGTATCGATCCATTAAAAATGAAATTGAGATCCAATTTAAGATTGGTAAGCTCAAGCATCATTTTAACGGTACAAACGATATTTTTTGGATAGGATACTATAGGATCACCCCCTTTCAAAATCGGATGTGAAAGTTCCTAAGTTACCTGTATCTTCCCTAAAAGTAATAAATATCGATTATTGCTAGCTGATTGATATAATAAATAATAATAATAATAATAATAATTTTTTTCTTTTGATATCCGTGATTGTCCGGACCAGTTTGCATGCACAAGAGCACCTCGACTAATGTCACGGGGCATACCGCCTAACTCTAATAATATTTGGATGCCAAAGCAACCCGTAGGTATTAATTTGAAATTAATTCCTATGTAAGTAGCCATCATAAGATTTGAATCCATCATCCTTATGCACCTCAAAACCCTATGTCTATGTCTTCTACTTTCTTTTTCCTTTTTAGCCTATTTCTTGGCAAATTTGTAGTTGAATACGAAAAGGAACTTGTTTGATAATTTTATCACTTATTTTATAGTGTTTGTTAAATAGAAAATTGATCATCCCTTCAAAAAAAAAAAAAAAAAAGTAATGGTAAAAAAAAAAATACAAAACATGTTCAAAACTTATTTTAATGGTACTCTTATAATGTTTATTATAAACAATTATTTCTCCATTTTCTATTTTTAAAAAAATTAAGAATGATCATATGTGATTTTAGTGGTATGATATTTATTATATATTTATACGCCAAAAAGGTTAAAATAAATATCATTACAATTTTATAAAAATAGAAGTTGATTATTTTACGACAAAGCCATGTAATTCTTACACTTGTATGACAAAGATGTGTTGTAAGCAATATCATTAAAACTCTAAAAATGGAATGTGTGAAATCAAAATACCAACATATTTAATAAGTAATATCATCTTATGAATTTCCTTTTGTACAAAAAAGAGAAAAAATATTTTAAGATCAGGTGAAAATAATCAAAATGTTCAAATAAGCATATTCAAACACTAAAGAATATTAAAAAAAAAAAAAAAAAAAAAAAAAAAAATATCATTTTTAGTTTTACAATCTTTTAAAAAAACTCAAAATGTGTCTCAAATCTAAGGAAGTTATTATTGTAATCATTATTTTTGTATCAAGACATTATTCTTTAAGATAAGACAGAACAAGTTATTGCCATACAAACTAAAATATTCTGTTCATACTAAAAAAAAATCATACTAAAAAAAACCAATTAAAAATTAAAAAGTAAAAAACTAGAAAAGAAAATTTAATGAGCATGTGCCTTGAATCTAATTGGAACAGAAAGATTATTAATAAATGGAACAGAAAGAAAGAGGAAGAAACGTAAAAGAGAGAGAAAGTTAAAATGAACAAAAATCTAGGAGTCAATTGGCTTAGAGACCAATTTTTATCTTCCTTAGAAGTGGACTAAATTTAGAACTAAATGTAGGATGTACTTCATAAGGTTGAATTCATGAAAATAAATAAATAAATAAAGTACTTCACTAAATTAATAAAAGAGAAAATATTTGTTAAGTATTTGACCAGTTTGAATTAAAAAAAAAAAAAAAAGACATTGCAAGCATAAATAAAAAGTTTCCTTGTAAAGTACAAGGGGTAGCCAAAATGAGCTTAGAGAATTGTATTAATAAATATATGTTGAAGAAACTAATATCATCGTTTATTAATGATTTATCATCGTAGAGTGATTTACTGGTCAAAGAGAGTTTTGTTATGCTTAAGACGATGAGTCCAATCTCTGATCGTCAACTACCTAAAAATTATTTTTTTTATACGTATTTTGTTGATATCCAAATATTGTAGGGTCAGACAATACGTCCTTTAACAATAGTTGAGGTGTGCGTAAGATAGCCCTGACAATTACCAATATCAAAATAATAATAATAACAATAATTTACTCTAAACTTTAGACTACATGAAATCTTTTGCATTAATAGTAAGCTCTACTATGAGTATAATTAAATATGTGGGTTTTTTTACCATGCAAAAAATCACTCTTAGAATTCTTACTATACCTTAATAGTTACCCAGCTTGTAAGCACACTACAACCAAGATTTAAAACAAGAATTTTTTTTTTTAGTTGGGAGTGTTTTGGTGAACTGACGCACACCTCGACTATATATTCTTATAAAACATATCGTCGAATCTTATCATGGAAATTTGCATAAATGAATTGGTATATGTAGATGAAGATGATTATCACAAAGTTTGTTTTTTTTTTGGAGAGAAAGTTACTTCTAAATTTACATGAAAACTCTCTAATGGTAAGTAATGGAGGTAGTGTTCTATATCGCTTAATTAGATTTTTTTTTTTCGTTACATGTAATTGTATGTATTTACCTACAATTAATTCATCAATAAAGTATCATTTTCAAACAAAAAAAGATCGAAGTGGTGATTTAGTTTGCTATATATAAAAAAAAAAATTAGTAAACCACACTACTCGCTTTAAACTACCACTAATGATGATTACTCGCTCACAAAACTCTAAGCAAAATAGTACAGAGAAAATGTTGCAGATTAGTGTGACGTTATCCCTAATGTTGGAACATTTCCGAAATGTAGCCTTCTAATCAACATTTTACCACTCTTATTTCTTCTAGTTCCACGTTTGGGACAACGTTGCGGCAACATAGCTAGCATCTCGATTTTGTCCCTCACGTCCTCTACTCTCGACTTTCGACTCTCTTATTTGTTTGATGTTCTATTATTACTTAGTCGAAAGTCTTGTTGCTCGGTCACGAGTCAGGGTCCAAGGGCGAAGCCTATGGTGAAAGCTCAGGAGCAACACCCTTAAACCTAAACGAAATATGTAATTAAATTTATGTTCTTGCATTCAGACTTTTATGTATTTGAATCAATTTTGTAATAAGATTTGATGAGATTGCACTATATAAACTGTCTTAAAACCCTAGCATCAGTCAATCAATATTATGTACTCTTATGACATATAAATGTATCTAACACATCGGTCGTGTACCACATAAATTATATATGTTTTTCTCTATTTAATGGGAAAAAAGGCATCAGCGTGATGGAAAGAGAAAAAAGGGGGACCCAGGCACCGCCCACAGGCCATATGCACGCAGCTCTAACGAATCCCAACCCATCTCTCATCTAACCCTAAACTCTCATTTCTCTCTCTCTCTCTCTCTTTCTTAGATCAGATCACACACCAAAACTTAACCTTCTTATCAAAACCCCAATTCCCAATTCCCAATTTCTTCTTCAAATCCAAATTTCTAACCAAAACAATATTCAAAATCCCCTCCCATGGATACCCACTCTCTTCCACCACCTTTCCACACAAGGGATTTCCACCAATTCCACCACAACAACAACAACAATTCCGAGGAGGAACACAGCGCCACCACCACCCGTATGAAACGGGATCGCGACGAAGACAACAACAACAGCAACAACAACAACTCTGGTGAAGATGTTGGACCCGACGGGGAGATCACTCGTCGACCTAGAGGAAGGCCCGCCGGGTCCAAGAACAAACCCAAACCCCCCATTATTATAACTCGCGACAGCGCTAATGCCCTCCGGACTCACGTGATTGAGGTCACGGATGGCTGCGACATCGTCGACAGCATCTCCACCTTCGCCCGCCGCCGCCAGCGCGGCGTCTGCATTATGAGCGGCACCGGCACCGTCACCAACGTCACTCTCCGCCAGCCGGCTTCCCCCGGCGCAATCGTCAACTTACACGGCCGCTTCGAGATCTTGTCCCTCGCCGGCTCCTTCCTCCCTCCCCCGGCCCCTCCTGCTGCTACTAGTTTGACCATCTACCTTGCGGGCGGTCAGGGTCAAGTCGTCGGCGGTAGCGTCGTCGGGACTTTGATCGCCTCGGGCCCCGTCGTCATCATGGCCGCCTCGTTTAGCAACGCTGCTTACGAGCGGCTGCCGTTGGAGGACGACGACCAGGCGCCGATGCCCGGGGGCGGCGGAATCGGGTCGCCTGATGAAGTTGGGCAGTCACAAACCACGCATCATCAACAACAACAGCAGCAACAACAACAACAACTTCTGGGCGACGGTAATGCGCCGTTATTTCACGGTTTGCCTCCAAATCTTTTGAACTCAATTCAAATGCCGCCATCGGAAGCTGCTTATTGGGCTAATGCTCGACCTCCTTATTAATTAACCCTAAAAAAATTATATATGTAATTTCCACTCAGCCATGGAGATTCCTTAATTTGGGTTTGTTTTCTTTTTCTTTTTTTTCCAATTGTTTTTCCATGTCTTCAAGTTTGTTTCTTTCAATTCTCAGGATATTTGTTGATCTAGTTGATAATTAAATTAGAGTACATTTCAAATTTATCATTACTTCCCTTCTTTTTTTTTTTTTCTTTTTTGTAGATGAATTATGATTATTAATTTTGAACTAGCTAATTCCCATTTGATTTCCCACATGAAATTTTACAACTTTTTTGAATATTACATTACCCATGAAGGAAAAATGGAAGCTTTGGATTCAGCTGAATAATTTAGGCCAAATTATAAAAATGGGGTTTAGTGTTTTTAATAGTTCAATTATGGATCATTAGCTGATCAAAGTCAAAGAAAGGCCTTCAACATGTGGAAAGTCAAGAATCGTGTAGAGGGAAGGCAAAAAGGTATGAGCTTTGATTTTTTTTTTTTTTTTTTTTAAATTAATTTTTTTTTGTTGTGTGAGTGAAGTTTTGGAAAATTTATGATGATGGGGTTTGTGGGATTTTGGAGAAAAATGAAAGTATTTGACACGTGCAGAAGTTGAGATCCAGAATCAAGTTCTTTCTCGAGGCAAAAAAATTAACTTGTACCAATAACAATTCCCATTCAAAAGCTTCCATAAAATCTCCTCTCTTTTTTTTTTCTTAATCATTTTACAGTGAAAAGTTTGAAACTTGGTATCAAATAAAGGCTGTTGTTTGTATAATATTTGGCTTTTTTGAAACCCTCAAGCCATTTTAATTGGTTTTAATTGCTTTCTTTATGGATCAAGTTGTTTGAAATTTGTTATTGTGTGCAAAATTCAAAGCTTGTTTTGTCAAAACTTTGAGGATCAAATTGGGGCTAAATTATTAAAAGCCATAGCTGTTCATATTTTAAAGGTTCTATTTTTGTTGCACAAGTTTCTATACCCTTGCCGGCTCAAAATATGGAGATTGATTCTCTTGGTTTCTATTGATCAATTACCATGATTTCCACAATTTTTGTTTTCATTTTTTCACGAATTTTGGTTATAAATCTTTCTAAACATAGTTTTAAAACTATATATATATATATGAAAATTTGTTGTGTATATCAACTTTATGACCCTCTATTCGAATTATACCACATTTTTATCAAAAATTCGTTTATAGCAAAATTATGAGTGATTGAACTCAATCGAACTAAATCAATAACTAGTGATTGATCTCAATCTGTTTGTTAAGTGATTGAACTCAATTGATTGAGTTTAATCAATAACTAGTAATTGAACTCAATTACAATTACACTCAATCACTCGATTACTTTCAGTTTTTTGATATATGTGCAATTATTTTTAGTTTGTGCTATAGATGCAATTTTTTAGCCAATTTTTGTTATACATGAAAATTTCCAATATATATAATCTTATTTTTTCTTTGTGTTTGATAAAATGTCGTCAAGAATATTGAACTCATAAGATGAGTGGTAAAAGATGCAAGTTGAGCTCATATTAACTAGGTTCCTTAACGAGGTTATTCAATCTGTAAAACATTTTACTATGTCCAATTAGATTAATCTAAATTGAATATTGTCACTTGTGATTAAGCCCTTTTAATTAAATAGGCTTATGGAGTTGAACTAGAAGCTTCCTAGCCGTAAATTCTGTGTAATAGACTTCTTTTTAGCTTAGAATTGTATGCTTATATAAGTCCTAGGCTCCTAGCTCGTGTCAAACTCTTTCGTTTGTAGCTATATTTAATCTCAACTTGTTTATAGAATAATTTGTTCTCCTTACAAAAGAAACATTGGAGTGATTACTTTCAGTTGAATGGAGGCTCGGAAGCACACGGATACTACGTTCTTGACAAAGTATCTATGTCGAACAAGTGTAAATATGGATACTTTCAAACACTCTTTGAAGAGCGGCGTAGTTGGTCGAAAACCCGAGTTTTGAAGGTATGCTTTCCTTGAGATTCCAGGTTCGAGCTCACTTGTGACATTAATTTATAGATACTTTCTAACTGTATCTCTCCATTCCTCTTATGTACCCCGATGCTACGTAAATTTTTGTGTGTGTTTTAAAGTTTAAATTGTGGACACACGTAAAATGTGAATACAAGAATTTACGTGAAAAACTTATAAACTAGAGAAAAAGTCACGAAGAAACTTTAACTATGTGAAAAATTATTATAATCATACGAAATTCTCTCTCCATACTCTAATTACATGAACACTCTCTTCCAAAGACTATACTATTCATACCGTTTGCCTCACTCTTAACAAAAGAATACAAATTTTTTTTAACTAGAGTTAATACATCAAACTTAAAAGTGTGTTTGTAATTTTGGATACTTTGAAACTAAAGTTACAGGTTCAATTTATAATGTTTGGAGCTGACCACATCCTTGCACATTTTTGACTTGGGATAATTTTCTTCTAATATTTTACGAAAAATCTAAAAAATGATATGTACTACTTTTCATCGATGAAATATCCTTTTAACCAATGATAACGAGTCGATGTTCGTAGAGACAATGGACAAAAATAGAAATGGAAGAGCCCAAAAAAAATGAAGATGATGAAAAATTAGGGGAAAACTAAAATGTTTCGAGATGTCTAAGGCCCCGTTTGATAACTATTTGGTTTCTTGTTTTTGGTTTTTCAAATTTAAGCCTATTTTCTTTCAAATTTCCTACAATTTGTTTCATCCTTTCTACCATGTATACATCTTTCCTTAAGAAAGTAGGAGAATACTAACCAATTTTTTTTAAAAAAAAACAAACTTTGGGAAGCTACTTTTTTTTGTTTTTAAAAGTTAGTTGGTATTCCCATATTTTCTCAAGAAAAGATGTATACATGGTAGAAATGATGAAACAAATTGTAGGAAATTTGAGAAAAAATAGACCTAAACTTGAAAAACAAAAAACAATAAACAAAATGATTATCAAACGGGGCCTAAAATACCACCTAAATGAATTACAATTACATTTTTAACTCATTTAAACCACCTTTAAATCCCCTTCTTTTCCTGATAAATAAATACATGATTAATCCTCTTAAAATCTCGATATCGAGTCCCGCTGAAGGACTTTAATTAACACCCAATTTCCTTCCTTTTAAAAATCACCAACCTTGCTATGTCATGGGTTCGAAACCCACCAAGACCAAGATTAAAACCCT
>JBBMEF010017211.1:0-19524 GCA_037832685.1 Sicyos baderoa | reverse complement strand
TTTTCATGGACATAAATGAAGTTTTAACCAAGAATAATACTTAATATTCAACTATCAACTTTCACACGCTTCGAATGGCCTAATTCGGGGATCTAAAACACAAAAAGCGCAAAGGAAATAAAAAATTCCATGAGGCGTTAGAGGTGGGATTTGAGCCTAGGCGCGCCTTTTAAAACACTACTTATGAGCAATAAATAATACAAAGAAATCAACAAAGAGCAGAAGAAGCTGCCATTACAAACCTTGAACACAGATTGGCAAGAGATTTTACAGGCCCCTTTCTGCAAAACTATTCAATCATAGACTGATAAACGCATTACAAGATGAAAATGCAACAAAAAAAAGGAATCGAACAAAATGAAAATTGGGGTGTTCTGACAGATGGAAAAACTGTCAGAACGTTGAGTTCCTGAAGTTTAATTGTCCCTCCTCCTTCTGGGTTTCTTCCTTCTTTTTGGTTTTTTTTTAAATAATTTTTTTTTCTGTTTCTTTGAGCCAAAGAAACAGATGGATCACTCTCCAACAACAGAATCCCTTGGTTTGGGAAACAATTTAATAACCCAAAACAAAAAAAGACCATCGCTTTCTAAGGGCTCTTTTTCGGCTTATTAAATTAATTTTGGCACTTTTCAGTTTTCATTTTCTAATTTATTGCCTGGAATCTTGACTTTGACCTAAAACGAACCCGCCATTTCAGGCTACTTTTGCTCACCTTCTTTCATAATTGAAAAAAAAAAAAATAGCATAAACCCTAAAATATATGAATCGAAGTAATCAATCATTCAAAAAGCAAAATTAAAACCAGAAAAAAGTTCATCCGGATCACTTTCTCGGGAAATTTAGGGTAAATTTTCCAGGAAAATTAGGAGAGATGAATTGAAAAGCAGATGATTAAGAAATGATAAAATCTTACGCGATTTTGAATCGTTTTGGTGAAATGAACCCTCGATTTCTTTCAGAAATGCAGTAATCTGATTCCAGAATTTGGGATTTGAATATTCTGAATCAGAGGTTGGATTTAGCATAATTTCTTCCATTTTTTCAGTGGGATTTCTTTCAGAAACGACCGTGGTTTCCACTCCCCTCGCGCACTAAGACATATAAAATATAAAAACAAAAAAGAAATTTCCTTTTATTATTGATATTAAATTTTAAAAATAATCTGGTCAATACTTTATTACATTATTGTGACGAATTTTTATTTCAAAAACTAAAATTAACCGTATTTAAATAAGTGCTCTTATACATTTTCTACGATCATACTAACCGTTCGAATTGCACAATCTCAATATTATTGTATAAAAAAGTATTTTATTATATTTTTTATATAATAATAGAACGTAGGTGACTACATCGAGATTTAACTCATCACCTTATACATTTAAAAAAAAATTATTAATTAAGCCACCAATAATTATTTTAAATTTATTTATCAAAAAATATATATATTTTTTTTAGAAACAGTTATTTTAAATTCATTACTTTTATAGATATTATTTTAAATTATAATTAAGCATTATTAAATATCATAGGTATGTTTAGCTTTTTTTTCTCTTTAATTCATTCAAATTGACGAATTTATAGTAATTGAATTCATACAAATATACAAAAAGAATAATAATGATCAAAATACTATGTTAATATATGATTTGGCTTCAATCAACAATTCCAATCAAATGAAACTGATCGAAAATTAATAAAAAAAAGTATTTTTGACATTTATAAAATATTTTAAAATTGTTATAATTAACAGATAATTTGTTTTAGAGGGCAATTTATAGGTTTTCTATTTTATTTATAATATCTTTTAAGAAATAGTTCATCCATAATTTTGAGCATTTTCCTTCTCACATTCAAAATATGACATTCACATCTCTAAATTAACCATTATTTAATGCATTGGTTGAAAAGACTTCGATTACAAAATGTGATATTTATATATATATATATATATTTTTTTTTTTTTTTTTAATGAATGTGATTATCCGGGGCAGCTTGCGTGCACAAGCGCACCTCGACTAATGTCACCGGCATACCGTCTAACCCTGGATGCTAAAAAAATATATTTTTTTTTTTATTTATTTATTGTATTGACTGAAGTGATTAAACACACAAACTTTTTAATTTATTTACTAGGTTCATACCAATTTATGATAGATATAATTTTTGATGCTATTTGTAAATTTGTATCGGAAAAACTTATTGAATTAGTCAAATTTATTATTTACCTTATTATTAAAATAAAATAACAATTATACTTAAAAAAAAAATAATTATAAAATAACATGAAAATAATTAGTTTTTATAATAATGTATAAATGAATATTTATAATATAATATTAAAATTATTAAAAATTATCAATACAAATATTTTAAAATTGATGTGTATTTTGGGAGAAAACCACCACATTTCCGTTTATATTACTATTTTTTATTTGAACATGACAAATCTTATAATTAAATGAAGGATAATATATTTGGTTATTTTTAAGCAAATTTCCATTTTAATTTTAACCCAAAAAACAGTTATCATCATCTCAGTCTGAATTATCAATAATTTATTTACATATATTGATTCTCTCCAAATCCTGGTTTCTGGTTGTTTCTCACCGTCGTTAATGGAGGTCGATGCCATTCCTAACAGCTCCGCCACTGAAATCGCCATGGCCAATGCCGCAGCCGCAGCCATTAGCCCTACGCCTTCCAAGTTCAGCGGATTGACGGAGTCTCTGAAGCTGGAACATCAGTTTCTTAGGGTTCCATTTGAGCAATACAAGAAGACGATTCGAGATAACCATCGCATCGCAGAGAAGGAGGTCTCCGGCGTGGTTTCTAGCATCAATGAAGCCGCCAATCGCGATAGCATGTCCACGGATGACGCAGTTCACCACTTCAATTCGCTTGTTTCCAGATTGCAGGGGGTGAAGAGAAAGGTACTCGTGTTCTAGGTTTTCCTTTATTTTTTTTTTTTTTTTTGTAGCTTTCTGTTCGTGAACGTTTGATTGTAAGAATTCAGTTTATAAAGGTCAATCTAGCAACTAAATGCTTTTCTTAGGATGTTTCTATTGTCTTCTTCGTTATATGAATCGCTGTACTGCACCCATGATTTCTTCTGTTGCTACTTTAGAGACCATGGTTTTTTTTTTTTTTATATATACATGACTGTTCGGGCTAGCTTTTGCACACCTCGACTAATGTCACATGACATACCGCCTGACCCTACAACATTTGGATTCTAAGAAAACTCGTAGGAAATTAACTCCTAAATAGGTGACCATCATAGATTGAAGTTTGAACCCATCACTTTATCGCCCAATACCCTTTTTGACCAATTGAGCCACTTCATGATGGTTAGAGACCATGGTTTTTTGTTGGTGTTAAATTTTGATTAATTTTAGAATTCGTGGATTGGATGTGATTTTGGACGAGAACTGTGTTGAAACTGACTACGGGTGGATTTGTCTCCCCAAGGGGTGGTGCGGGGTTTTGAAGGTGTGCTCCCCTTAAGGTCTCAGTTTTGAGACTCACTTGTGAGTTGTGACATTAATTTGTAGACATTATCCGTATTTCCATTCCTTTATGTCTCTCAGTGCCCAGGGACAGGCGTGTTACTTCGGGTATAGTGGAGCGAAACTTTGCTTTCTAGATTAAAAATAAAAGAAGACTAATGGTGGATTTGAATCTGAATGCACTGATGGGGACATTGGATTTTTCTTTCATGATAGAGATTGATTAAGGAAATATTTCATCTTTCTGTTATCTATCATTTCTTGTTGTTGTTAAGTTGGAAGAGGGAGGTCGCACTGAACAGATGCAAGCACAGAAGTGCCGCACTAGACTTCGTCATTTAGAATCGGCTGATGCTGAGAGTTTGGCGGAATGGAACAGCACACGCTTGAAAAGGATTCTTATTGACTATATGCTGCGGATGTCGTATTTTGATACTGCAATAAAGTTATCAGAGAGCAGCAATATTCAGGTTTTGATTCTTACTCGAATTTGATTCTGAACTTCATAGGATATCCAGGTTTTCTTTATCTGATACCATTTTGCATCTGTTAAGAATTACTGCCTAGAAATCATTCCTATACATATACTGGTTTAACGAGGATACTTTTATGTTTAAAAATTTATTTATTTATATTTTATAATTATAATAGAGAATTTACCTTGACCAGCACATTCTACCTCTTGTATTATATTTATAGCAAAATTTATAAAATAATTCATTTATAGCAGATTAATTTTCTATCACTAAGTTACTAACTAGTGATAGAACTCAATTTGAAATTTTATCACTGGTAGAAATTTCAAACAGTGATAGAATAAGTCTATCATTGATTAAATTCTATCACTAATAGAACTTAACCAGTGATAGAACTCAATTTAGATTTTTTGCTACAAATGAATTAGTTTTGATTTTGTGTTGTAAATGGAAATATTTTACCTTCTTTTGTTATACATGCAAAATCCCCATTATAATATTTTGATCACAAGCATTTGGGGTTGGTGTTTCTTTAGTTGTCAGAGAGATTCCTTTTCTTGGTAGTTGCTGACTGATCACCTTCTTGCTTCCTACCAGCAGTAGTGAATCTAGTGATTAGTATATACACTTGTTTTTGGCTGTAGATAAAGGAGGAAATATATAATTTTTTTTATTCACCAAAAAAGTGATGTAAAAAATAATCACAAAAATTGATCATTGATAGGAGAGTTTACGGATTTATGACGAACAGTTTATTATTCTAAGTTGCAGTTAAGTGGAAAATGATCCCTACTCCAGATAGATGTGTATTTTGTAGATAACTAGCTGTTGCATCATATGATTAAACGCATGGTCTATAT
Organism: Sicyos baderoa; assembly: GCA_037832685.1. Lineage (NCBI taxonomy): Eukaryota > Viridiplantae > Streptophyta > Magnoliopsida > Cucurbitales > Cucurbitaceae > Sicyos > Sicyos baderoa. The sequence continues at coordinate 14,679 of JBBMEF010017211.1, read as the reverse complement.
CTTAGAACTCTCATCAATTTTTTGAGTAAAAGGAATGATTGCAGAAGGGAATATAAAAATAAAAGCCCAAAGAAAGGGATTGTCCAGACCCAAAGCTAACCGGGACAAGTCCTAAAAGGTTATTCCACAAAACATTGGGGTAAATTCCATAAGCGACACCTTAAATCTAATAAGGGACTTGTTCACAAGGGGTGACCTTGTTGATAGAGTCTTGAGATCTCCAAGATATGTTCTCTTTGAGGTATCGGGTTTGAAACCCACAAGTGAGTTTAATTGTAAATTTTTTTGTTGTGTCCCGAGTTTGTGCATTGAGATGGGCTAGGATGCCTTCGGATATGTAGTGGGGCGAAGTTCCTATTTCCACTTATAAAATAAAAAATAAAAATAAAAAATAAAGTAATAAGGGACTTCATCTCCTCCCAAGATCTCTTAAACCCCTCAAAATCCTTCTATTCCTATCAACCACATCGCCTGAACAATAAGCGAATAAAGTACACCATATAATACACCCCTTATCACCTAAGGGGGATGGAAGATCACCTCCATCATGCTATGACTATGCATTCGATATCTGTTGCATCGATTTAGGGCGGTTGAATATTAGCAATTCAGCACTTTTTTGTTCATTTTTTAAAAAGATATATTTTTGCATTCTAAATTAGAAAATCTTCTTTCAACTAGTTGGTTATAAATCTCAGGATCTTGTCGACATTGATGTCTTTCAAGAAGCCAAAAGGGTTATTGATGCCCTTCAGAATAAGGAGATAGCACCTGCACTTGCTTGGTGTTTTGATAACAAGTCAAGATTGAAGAAGTTCAAGGTATGTGTGGTGATTCTCAAGAGTCTTTCATTTGCATGACTAATCACCCCAAGGTATATCGACAAGATGATGCCATTGAGCGTTTCATGTTGTATTTTATTTGTCGTGTTGCTTATAGGCTTGTTTTATGTATTTCGTTGCAACTGCAAACCATTTCAGAAGTGATTCAGTGCAGGAAGTGTATTAGTGTATGGTTTCTCTAGTGGTCTGGAGTCTGGACTCCCCTAGACCTAATTGTTAGGTTTGTTTGAAGGCAATTCCATATGATCTAATTTAATTAATGTTTCTTTTGTTTGGATATTGTTGCGTCTGCAATTTAGATTGCTTTAACAAAGACCAATTGAACAATTAAGTGTTCGGTTTAGGACTATGTACCAGTACATAACTATTTATTTATCAAGAACATTGTATCTGACTAGAACCTTTTAGCATGTGGATGAAAAGGTTGTGGTTGAACAAAGGATATTTCCTTTCTCAAGGGGATGATTAAAATCAGAAGTTTGTTCTCATTTTACCAAATGGGACGAGTGAAGGTCATTATTAGTTTTTAGAAATTTCATATTATAGTGCAATTCATTTCAAATCTGCTATATTTTAAAATGAAATTCCATATTCCCCTTCTTGAATATTTATAACTATATTTTTTTTCTTACATTATGGGCTAGTTAGTTCCATGATTGTGAAGTACCATTAGGATACCATGATTGTGAAGTACCATTAGGATACCAAACGTATAAATCAACGCCATCACAGAACGCGAAACCGGAATCAATTCGAGCAGAAAGGAGAAACTTACAGCTTCTGCAAATTTCGGTACCGGATCGGGGTAAACATACTTGGCCGGGATCGGAGCGGCGGCTCTGTGACTGAAGGACGAAGTTAAAGTATGATTAACGAAGGGCTTTGCGAGGGAAGGGAGAGGGGAAAATGTTCGATGAAGAACACCGTTGGAACATGAGATCTAGTTGAATATTTATAACTATATTTTTTTCTTACATTATGGGCTAGTTAGTTCCATGATTGTGAAGTACCATTAGGATACCATTTTTCTTATTATGTATCATAATTTGTCATGCAACTGATTTTTTTTTTGTTTTTGAATGATTTCAAATGAAGCTTAGGTTTACAAGAGTTCTTCCAGCATGCATAACTTGTTGCTTTTTATTGATGACAGAGCAAATTTGAGTTTCAACTCAGGCTTCAAGAGTTCATAGAATTGGTGCGAGCTGACAAGAATATGCAAGCTATTGCACATGCACGAAAGTACCTTGCTCCGTGGGGAGCCACCCATTTGAAAGAATTGCAGACGGTCATGGCAACTTTGGCTTTCAAGAATAGTACAGAGTGTGCTGTGTACAAGGTGAATCGTACCATCCTGCTTCTATCAGTTTGAGTAACTTAACTTTATTAGTGATTGCAACCAAAAACAAGGCTTTTTGTCTTCTAACTAATCAATATATAACTTCTAAATTTTATGTCCGAACTGTCTATAACCCAGCATATCAGAGGGGCGAAGAGGTCTTTGGAGGTTGTAAGATTTCATTTGTTTCTTTGGGTGTTCGTTAATCAGATTTTTTTTGTACTTATCAGCTTGGTTTTAGATTGGACTCATTGGAGTACTTCCCTGTAGTTAGTTGAGGACTTCTTTTGTGAGCTTGTTGTTGTATGTCCTTGTACGTTCTTTATCGTGGTTTCTTACCTCTTAAAAATAATAACGAAGTAAAATATATATACATATACATTTTAAGTGAAGACTGAATGTTTCTCTTACCTCCCGTTCCTGGGGTGCCCAGAAATGGTGAAGATTGACTATTTTTATAAAATCACAATAGTCGTTCTATTTCTTCCTCGTTCACCATTTTTTTTTTGAAACAACGGTAACTACGCCCGTCTCTAGGCCAGGCACTGGGAGACATCGAAGGAATGGAGGCACAGGAGGTGCCTACAAATTAATGTCACAGGTGAGTCTCGAACCTGAGACCTTGAGGGAGGAGCACACCTTCGAAACCCAAATCTTCAACCAACTGAGTCACCCCTTGGGAACTCCTCGTTCACCATTTACCTACCTTCTAATTCCAACTCCCTTTTGATTCCATCGTAGCTATTAGGAGTTAGGACCCAAACATTATTTGGGTAAGTCTTTATATTTCATGGATTGGCCTAGTGGCCAAAGAGGAAATTGGATATTTAAGAGCGTATGGATTCAATCCAGGTGGCCACTTACTTAGGATTTAATTTCCGACGAGTTTTTTTGACAACCAAACGTTATAGAGTCTGATAGTTTGTCCCGTGAGAATAGTTGAAGTGTGTGTAAGCTGGCCTCCTAAACAATCGCGAATATAGAAAGAAGGGTCTTTTAGATTGCAAGGGCAGTTATCTTAGTTTCATATAAAATGGTTTCTACTGACTTGTCTTTGTTCTTAAAGCTTGTACTCCATCAAGTTGGTGTGAAGCACATGGTTGATTTTCTTTTTCTTTTTTTTGTGCTTGATAGGTCTTATTTGAACCTAAGCAGTGGGATCATCTTGTGGATGGATTTAGACAGGAGTTTTGCAAAATATACGGCATGACGCCCAAGCCACTGCTAAATATTTATCTGCAAGCAGGCTTGTCTGCTCTAAAAACTCCGTATCCTTTTTCATTTACTTGTCTCATGTGTACGTGATTCTGATTCACATTAACTGCAGTTTAACTCTTTCCATCCAATTTAAAAGATACTCTTGGAAAAGTAATAGTGTTTTAATTCTAAACGTGGGAAAACTCTGGTGCTTTTTCAAGTAGTACTTTTTGCGAGTTTTTCACCTATGCTCGGGGAAAAACTCTCTATAAGTACTTCTCTAAAAATTTGTCTCGTATATGGTCTAAACGAATGACATTTCCTCCCTCTTATGAGCGGTGTTCGTTGGCCACCTTTCAAAGCAGCAAAAGATACCCTATCGCTGAACTTTATATATGCTTTCTTTTGGAAGTGTTGTTGGGATAGAAACAATAGGATTTTAAAAAACACCCTACTAGCCATGTAAACTCTCATTGATTTGAATGTAAGTTACAACACTTTGTTTTGGAGTCACCGTCTTTCTTTTTATTATAGTCGATCACAGTGGGAAAGTCTTTTCTAATAGCCTTGATAGGAGTCTCCAAGGGGCAACTTCGTTGGTAGAGGCTTGGAGGTTTTAGATTTGAAACCCGAGTGAGGTTAATTGTAAAATTTCTCATTGTCTTCCGAAGTGGAATCTTGGGACAGACATGGGTGCTGGGGCAAAATTTTGATTCCTGGTTATAAAGAAAAGTTTTATTAGGATTTTTTGTACTTTTTCAAAAGTTGTTACCTGTAAAAAAAACACCTAGAAGTATTCCTTTCCATAGTCATGTATTTATTCTGAAAAAAGAATATTGCAACTCAGATGATCTTTTCACTCAACTATGAGTACGAAAAAGTTTGCCTTGACTGATCTGCTCAGATACAGTTATGAGGATAATTGCACAAAGGAAGATCCACTATCACAGGAAAGTTTCAGGAAGCTAGCAGTGCCATTACCTTACTCGAAGCAGCATCACTCGAAGCTCATGTGCTACATAACGAAAGAGCTGATAGACACCGAGAACCCGCCACAAGTTCTTCCGAATGGTTTTGTCTACAGTGCCAAGGTTAGCATAATTTTAATTGTTCATAAATGTAGCCAACAAAAATTTCTCTCCTACCCCAAAATGCTCAGCTCGTTTTCGATACCGGTGTTTGGCAGGCTCTGGAAAAAATGGCCAAGGAAAACAATGGTAAGATAACATGTCCAAGAACAGGCTTTGTGTGCAACTCTTCGGAGCTCGTGAAGGCATACATATCATAAGCACCATGAATATTTATGGAAATCAATATTTCATTTTTCAGATAAAATATGCAGATGTATTTTTACAAAACAAATTTCCTTGTATGTTCTAAGAATGACAATGTAAATAAAATTACTCAGCTGTATTCTTTCTATTTCTGTTGCAAAATGTTTAATTTATAGGTTCGTTCGGTTTTTGAAAATGAAGCTTATAAACATATCACACAAATTAAAAGTTTAGGGGAAATTACCTTTTTAGTCCTTAGCTCTATGTTTAGTTTCAATTTTGTTCTTATGTTTCAAAATTTAACATTTTTATCTTTGATATTTTAATAATGCTCACTTGTATATTTTTTAGTTTATTTTAATCTATATGTTCTTTTAAAAATTAAATTCACTTCAAAACTAAAATAATAACTTTAGAGATTCTTTTATAAAAATTAATTTTCTTATATTAGAAAATTAATTTAGTCGACATCACGTTATGTAACTATCGATTTTCTTATATTAGAGATTCTTTTATTAAAATGATAGTTTTAAATATAGAAACTAAATTAAAGTTACAAATCAAAATAAGGCATACACTCTTGAGGTAGTTCAAACCTCCACTGTTCATATCATTTTAGTAAAGAATAGGTTAGAATCATCATCAATTGGCCAAATAATTAACTCTTATAAAATTATAGATTTAGTTCATGTTGATCCCCATCTTATAATTAATTTTCCCTATCTTTTTGAATCTAGTCCAAAGATATATCAGGGGATGTTTGTCTCTTATTTAAGAAGGATTTAGATTGCGGATTTATTAACTCTTCGAAAATCTACCTCTAAATGAGTTCTTCCTAATTTCTCCTTTTAAATTTTAAAAATAACTCATCATTTCTATATGTTAATTTTTAATCATTCATTTAAAACTAACCACTCAATTTTAATTATTCATTTCAAATCAATCAAAATAACTCGTTTTTAACTATTCATTTTTAATAATTCTTTTTTTAACGCTCACTATAAATCTACATCCAAACAAGGTCAATTTACAATTTTTAACTTTTAACTACTCAAAATAACTTCTCAAACTAAATTCTTCTTAAATATAGTAAACAAACACCCCTCAAAAAGAAAAGAAAAAATCCTTAGACAAGAATTTGTCACGAATATATGGAGAATCAGCTTTGAAGGCAAAGCCATAGCTAAGGGCCTAAGGCTCCACGAGCTCTGTGAAAGTAAGCCTGAGTTGTTTGAATTATTCATAAACTTCTATTAGATTTTGGCTATTACTTGAGGGACAATTTGTTTTGCATATTTAGGTAGGATTTAATTTTATGGTTTATTAATTTCTCCTCGAAAACCTACATCCAAACTATTTTTCCAACTCGTCTTTAATTTTACTTTTTAAAATAATTTTCATTTCTAACCATTTATTTTTAATCATTCAATTATAATACTCAATTATTTTTAACCACTCATTTTTAATCATTCATTTCAAATCAATCAAAATAATTCATTTTTAACTGTTCATTTTTAATCATTTCTTTTTTAACTACTAAAAATAACTACTAATTTAAAATCTACATGCAAACAAGGGTTTGACTCTAACTCATCTACACAAAAACTACATTCAAACGAATTTTTGGCTACAACTCTCACTTTTTAACTACTCAATATAACTCTTAAGCTAAATACTATTTAAATATGTCAAACAAACACCCCTGATACTTCCTGATGTGAGATTTAGCCTCATGAATTAATCAAAATCTGTTTAAAAGAAAATAATAAGTAGGAGGTACATAATAATATAACTCAATTATAAATCCATGAGATGTAGGACTATGATAATGAGGTGGCAATTCAAATATGGCTCTAGACAAGAATAAACAAGTCCTAACTTCAAAATAAAAATATATAGAAGTTCATAAAAGCTTAATAAGATGCGGATTATTATATTAAAAATTCATAATTAAGACAGGAAAAATAAGGTGCTGATGAACATTGAAGGCGCAGAGAGATTCAATAAAAATACAGTTCTATTATAGAAGTCTCTGTGATGAGGTGCACAAATTGCTTATAAAATTTCAACGCAAACGCATCTGTTTAAGAAGAAGCATAAAATAAAGAGCCTGGCTATTATGCAGACTCGCCCCTCGGAGAACCATTTGTTTCTTCGTCGTTTACAGGGCTCTGGCTCTTTTCTTCTCTGGGCAATGGACTAGGGCTGCGACTGTAGCCGTTTTCTTCCCCCCGACTACCGTTGAAGTCCTCAGCTTCATCCATAGGACTTCTGCTCCTTCCTCTTGGACTTCCGCTCCTTCCTCTGGGAGTGTCATGGTTTTCAGGAGATGGACTACGTCTTGCTTCAACTGGACTCCTGCCATCAGGAGTCGGGCTACGTTTCATATCTTTCGGAGGAGGTGACTCACTGTGTCTCTTAGGGCTTGACCTGCCTCTTGGGCTTCTAGATCTTTTTTCTAATCGTTCTAGGCTCCTACTCCTCTCTCTTTTTACAGGTGATCTAGATCGACTGTCAACACAGAACACAAATGCTCAGAACATTGAATTTGTAAATGGTTCAATAATTAATCAACAAACTCATAACGTCGCTTCTGCCATGTGAATCAGATGGAAACTTGAATCAATGTAGTATAAACTAGATTGGCTAAACTGATACGAACCTGTAGCTACGACCTCTGCTGTAACTACGACTTCTACTCCTACCACGACGAGGGCTTGGTGAACGAGAGTAACTTCCACGCCTGTGCCATACAGTTATTTCTCAATGATCAACCCAAAAAAAAATACAAGTGGCAAAAAAGAGCAATTGAAACGCTAACATACTTTAATTTCTTGGGACTGTTCTGGCAATTCTTCTCTATGTGACCTCGCTCCCCACAACGATAACACTTATTTTTCCAATCTCCAGCCTTGCAGTCTCTGGCCCAGTGGCCATCAAGCCCACAGTTAAAACAACGTCCAGTTCCAGGAGGGCCACGGCCCAGTTGCTCACGATCACGATGTCCACCAGGACCACGGGGTACCTAATTCATAATTAGAAAACTATATCACATTAAGAGAATAGTTAAAAAATAACCAATTTACAACAGTACATACCAAGATAAACTTCTCCCTGTGCAAGCCAACAGAAGTACAAAACTACGCATCCTTTAGAATGTCAAATGAAACTGAACAAAGACTGAAATGACCACAATGGACATTTCCCAAACTAAATATTCCAAACGAACGCAAAAGATAAAAATACCCAATACGTAGAAACAGTAAAACAGTTACAAATACAGGAGTCTGAAAACATAGACACAACTTCCTGAAGCAAACAAAACAGCATATTAAACGAATTATCGAGAAAGGTCATGGTGCTTACCCCTTTAGCAATTTCCACAGTGATTCGACTTCCATGAACATCTCTCCCATTTAAACTATATCTTGCATCATCAGCATCTCGAGGATCGCTGAACTCCTGTTATTATATGTTTTTTAAGCATAAACCAAGAAGAAAGATCACACTTGTCACTTACAAACACTAGCATGCACCATCAAGCCGAGAAAATAGGCTAGCACAAATAGTGTTATTTCATTAATGACCATAACATAAAATGAGTACATGAGAGGGAGGAGAAATACATACAATAAATGCATAGTCTCGCTTCATATCCACATCGCGTACTCTGCGCAAATGGTTTCCAGAAACAGGTAAGGCCATCATTTGATACAAGTATGGAAGGGTTGACACCTTGCCCCCTCATAGATGAACTAAACACCATTCTGAGATTCTTGGCATTCCCATAAAAACAGGCAATAACAAAATAGAAAGACTCGCCAAATCCACCAAGGGAACCCTCTCACCATAGACCTCCAGGTTTGGCCATAAGCCAAAAAACCTTCAACAAGACCACTCAAGTTAAAGTTTTAAACCACACAGACCCATCAACAATGCCACACTTTATTATATAAAAAATACACATTTACGATCACCCTGTGAGGCGCTCGGCAAATTGCCTCAAATGGTCCAGAGAGAAGTATAAAATAATAACTTACACTGGCAAGAAAATTATTAAAAAAACATTGATTAAAAAAAAAGTTATCAAAAACGTAACAAGCTTAGGCCTTGTTTGGATTTGAAATCCGGGGATTTGGATTTGGAATCCGGAGGTTTGAAATTAGTTGTTTGGTAAATATAAAGATTCAGAGGAATTTGATTCCGGGGTTTAGAATTTGAGGATTCGAAAACCTAATCTTTTAAATAAGATTGCCAGAAATATTTACAACATTCTTTTTATTTTAGATTATCAATACAACAAACCAAACACCGTAATAAGGAGGAATCTGGATCCCAGCCCGCAAACCAAACAAGGCCTTCAAGATTTCGACTTTATCAAATTAAAGTTAGAACACGAACTAGACTAACAAATGGTTGAACTGTACATCCCGCATACCTTCCATAGCGACCGAATAGATCATCAAGATCACGCGACCTCGTCCGTGAAGACAGCCGCCCAACATAGAGCCGAGTACCACCGTATCGATCATCATAGCGAGGCATTTTATCTACAATTGGTAATCACAATACCACCATCAAATGCAGCAAATCAAACAGCCGTTCAAACATAAAAAATCAACAAAATTGTTTGAGCAAATCAGAGAGAAATAAACCTTGGTTTTACAGAAAAATTCAATTTGAAACTGTCAGCTATGGAGTGAGAGGATTCGATGCGATAAAACCTAGAAGAATCGAACGAAGAGGCGTACCTGGAAACAGTGATGATGCGAAACCCTAACTTCGCGTCGTTGGCAAAATGGATTATCGTAAGCCGCGCCAGGCTACTTTATACGGCTTCGTTATTTAAAACGGGCCTCCATAACTGGTTGGGCTGGCTAATTGGGCCTTCTTAAACTAGACTAAGAAAATATAATTTGGAAACTTTATAAATGGCTAAATATTAAAGGAAATTTACTCAATAAAATGTTATTTTTAAAACACAAAATAACTTTATTAAACTACAACGACATTACAACTATCAAAAATAGCATAGCTTTACTGGTATCTTGTATGACCTAGTAATCATAAGGCTATCGAATCCCTTTCCCAAATATTTTTTTAAAGAAAGCGACATTACAACTTAAAATCCTCAAAGAACCACAAACTTGACCAACTTCACATAATTAAGAGTGATCATAGTTAAGGATAAAGCCATAAACAATATCAATTCTACGTGATAAGTCATTATTTTGACATATAATTTGAACATCTTATCTTGACCCATATATGAGGTTTTGTTGATAGCCTTTGTGGATAAATTTAATGTGGAAATCCATGACTAGAGTTAAGGCATCCACCAAATAAAATAGGGGAATAATAACACCTAATTGAAGATTACCCTTCTCTTTCTCCAAACACAACTTATTTCTCTTGACAATTTGTTTATTGTCAACCAACTCCATCTATGAGTTCACAAGCAAGAACAACAAATTACAACCTACTATATAAATTAAAATCAACATAAGTTTACAACCTACAAACAATATAAAATAACAAAGAAAGAAACCTCGTAACAAAATCAATATTGTTTTTTTATCAAACAAGACAAACACAAATCCTCAATAAAAAGATGAAAGGACAGGTCGAAACTGTCGCAATCCATACTAGTGAAGCAGTTAGTTCAATCGAACACATGGTTTTGTTCAAGAGCTGAACCAACTCGACACATCTGATTGCGTGGACAAAATTTCGAACCGACTTGATCGAACTAAGGGTTCAATTTGTTGTCTGATCTAAAGAACGACTCAATCAAGTCGAATCAACTTAAATGCTTAGGCTTGCATGTTTGACAAGTGGATGTGCATTAAGCCCATTGCACCATAAGTGCTTAACTCTTTATAACACCAGTTATCCTTTCGCATCGAATCCTATAAGCCACCTCAAACAACGACTCTTTGGTCTCCATCTTATATTTTACGACGATGCTCAGTGTCGTCGTACACGATGGGGGAGGGAAATGACCTCAAGATGTCCACCGTCTAGGTTTAAAGGAAGCTCGTCAGAGCCACGTAAGGCAAGTTGGAATCCTCCTCCTCAAATATGTTTATATTAAAAAAAAAATAAAGAAAAAAAAGGTCAAATTTATATGAAAGAAAAGGAATAAAAAAAAAAAAATACAGTCAAAGGGAAAAAAATTGTAGAAGAAAGGGCAAAAAAGGACGAAACTAAAAATTGTCCTAAAAAAATAAAAATAGCCAAACTGAAAAATAAACCTTCATCCTCCGCTTCCAAAATTTCTCTGGTTCCAGACCAATTTCTGCGACAAAACCTTCAATTCGGTTCCATCTATTTCTTTCTTCTTTCGACTCATTGCATTTGGGATTCCTTCGAGATTCTTCTACTTTGTTTTCGCTTTGCAATTACAACATAGTTTGATTTCGTTTTTGTGCTATTTTACTTTTTTTTTTTTTTTTTTTTGTTTCGTTTTGATCTCCTCGAATTTGTCCTCCTGGGTTTCTTCAATCGATTTCCGATCGACTGAATCCGCTACCAGAAACTTTGCGCGTTTACTGGTTGATTATCATTCAGGATAGCTTATGATTTTCGAGAGTGCGTTAGGGTTTTGCATATTTCTGTAAAGGGATTTTGTTACACTAAATTAGAAACCTTAATCGCTGATTATAAGCTCTTGCTGCGTTCCGGGATGCTAATTTGACGATGAATCTAGGCGGCAATGCTGATTCCGTGGCCTCCGCGCAACCTAGTTCGCTCGAGGTATTATATCAATTTCATTGCGTGGTGTATAAATTTATGCATTGTGTCTGTGATTTATGTTGAATTTTGTGGCTTAATTTGAAGTTAAACTGGATATGAAACTTGAAACAATGTGTGTTTGGTTCATATAGTAAGTTGAGTTTGAAATTTAACTAATGACAATGTGTGTTGATATGCCCACAAGAGCAATGGCTACGTGTCCCGTTCTTCCATTTCTATGGCTCTGTCTCATGTTATTTCTGCCTTTAGATTTGGTGAACTTGAACTAAGTACTTTGAATGTCTGATTTGCTTCTTGGGAAGAAATATCTGAGATTTTTTCTGAAATGCATTTTACTTAATGGGCGATAAAGGTGATTGGGTGTTTTGTTTCCTCTTTCATTTTATTGGCTTGATTTTGGTGAAAGATTGGATTGTATTTTGAAAATCTTGATTGTAGTAATGTAACACCCTAATCAAGTTACGTGGATTTAATTATTTTCTTGATACACTAGGCATATGTACAATCACATGGAAATGTATGGGCCAGAAAAAATATTGGGGCCTTGAGATGGTTAAGATTATATTTTGCTGTGGTGTGTAGAAAACTTTTGATATAGCAAGTGGCGATTTTAGCCTATGGCCATTCGATGACTGTTATTTTATTTGACTTTTGTACTGCCCTCCTTTATTATCCTGTTTTTGTTTTCATGCGTGTATGCATGCTTTATTGTTGTCGTCTGATCTGTATCAGAGACATGAAATTAACATTTTTGAACTTCCATGGTCATTTAGATTTTCAATGCATTCAAGTTAAGTGGATTTTTTTTAATGATGGCAATGCTGACGTAATAACTTTCGTATATGTTGATTTTTAGAACCAACACTTTGGTGATGGATATCAATTAGGGACAACATCAACATATCTTCCTTCAACCTCTGCTCCAGAAGCAATAGCATGGGCTACTCACAAGGTGGATGGCAGTTCTAATGAGAATGGGTTGCTCCCAAATTCCACTTACCAATATAATCAACAAATGCTCCCACCTGCAAGAAATGTGCAAGATGGACTAAACGTGTCTTCTGTTGCTTGTAGTTCATCAAGTTATACAACATCAAATGCACCGCAAGAGTACAACCCCTATGCACCATATTCCAATTCTGCCGATCCTTATGGTTATGCAAATGCCGGTTATCAAGGTTACTATAACAACTATCAGCAACAACCCAACCATTCTTATTCACAGCCCGTAGGAGCATATCAAAACACAGGTGCTCCTTATCAGCCCCTTTCCTCATTTCAGAATACAGGGTTATATGCGGGGTCTACAAGTTATTCAACCACTTACTACAATCCTGGTGATTATCAGACAACTGGAGGTTACCAAACTAGCAGCTACAGCAATCAGACACAGACTACCTCATGGAATGGTGGAAATTATGTTCCTAATCAATATGCTCAGTATACAAATACACCTGACTCAAGTGGAGCTTACAGTTCCAGTTCTACAAATTCAAATTCTGTACAGTATCAACAACAATACAAGCAGTGGGCCGATTACTACAGTCAAACAGAAGTTAGCTGTGCCCCTGGGACTGAAAAACTGTCCACTCCGGGTACTGCTAATTCTGGGTATTTGGTTCATGGTTCAACTAGCTACCCTGCACCAAACAGCCAACCTACACCCTCATGTACCCCCTCATGGAGGCCAGAATCTGGTTCAACTGAACTGGTTTCTGCTCAGGTTTGAATTTTGTTTCTTCAATATATATGTTTGAAATTTCTTCTTGTGTATCGGTTTCTTATCAAAAAAAAAATTTCTTCTTGTGTAAGAGGCACGTACATTGTTTAATTTTCTTAATGTTTTTATTTTTTTAACTGGGAATTGGACATTTGCCTCACTACATACTGGGGGCACCTTTAGAATAGATTAGATTATCCATTCTATCTTATCATCTTTAAAGTATATTCTAGCTTGAATTTATGTTTCGTGCTTCTGTGGAGCAGTCATGGGATGACCATGTGGGTGATTATGTCAACTCTTAATTCTGTTAGTTTAACCATGATTATCTGTATTCCTTCTCTGCCCCCTTTTTTACTATTTTTTTGCCACTCTTTAGTACTTTGGAACTTGATGCATATTGTCTCCTGTCATTGTTTGTAAATATAGACTTTTGATGTTTTCTCTAATTTATCTATTTGTGCTGGCTTTTTGTTTATCTAATTGTGCTGGCCATGGTTCCAACTTCCATCTTATTTATCTAATTGTGCTGCCTTTTTGTTGTTATATGTTTTCTGCAAGCTCAAAATTCTGCTCCTAGTAGTTATGAGGATTTGCATTTATCTCGATTACTATCTTGACACCCTTAAGTCATTTCAATTCAGTTCAGATTATGCTTAAACTTTATGACTATTTATGAAATTTGCAAAGGTTATTTGGTCAGATGAACTATAATTCTTTTGCCCTTTTTTCCAGCCTGGTGCTGTAAATAGTGGTAATCATGATGGTTACTGGAAGCACGGGACTCCAAATTCTCAAGTGCACCTTACTAATGCTACTCAACCTCACTTTGAGAAGCCTCTAGATTTAAAAACTTCTTATGATAGCTTTCAGGATCAACAGAAAAGTGCAGGTTCCCAGGGGCCCAATTTACAATATCCAGCACATTTGGCTCCCCAGAGCTATCAGTTACCCTCACAATCTGTTCCTTCTTTGGAAGCTAGAAAGACCAAGCTGCAGATTCCGACAAACCCTAGGATTGCTTGCAACTTGAGCATCCTAAAAGCCAGTAAGGATAGCCCCATAACCGATGCTGATGTACAGCCTGCTTATGTCAGTGTTTCAATGCTGAAGCCAAATGAAAAAGAATTTTCTAATGATACTACAGAGCCTGTCCTGAAGGTTATTTTCTCATTTACTACGTTAGAAAATAAATGCACTATTTATGTATTTATGGGTCATTGGTCATAACAGTGTACTGAAACTTCAACCTATTAGTCCAAAACTCAATAGCACTGTTGTCTTCTTTAAGTAGTCTGAACTCTGAAGGATTGATATCCATATCCACGGAAAGACATCAATGACCGTTCAATCTTTTTGTAAATCAGTGAAATTACAAAAATCCAATGCTTTCTATTTAGGTTTTTAGCTATGGGATTCCCACGTACTTTTGAATATGATAGAGAAAGACAAAAGAAAAAGTAAGAAGTCACAGGGACTTGAGATCATTGTGAAATTAATGTTCCTTTCCGAAGTTGTGGGGGGGGGGGGGGGGGGGGGGGGGGCGGTTTT
>JBBMEF010017190.1:0-19538 GCA_037832685.1 Sicyos baderoa | reverse complement strand
TCTTCTCAATACGATTAATTTTTCTCCTCTGAGAGGCTTTTAAATGGAACCACTTAGTATTCCTATCCCCCCACTTAAGCCAGTTCTCCCTCGATCTTTGCTTCCAGTAAATTTCCTCTTCTTCAATCATCCCTTCAATATCACTCTCCAGCTCTATAATCTCCTTAGATCTAACCCCCTTACTCCTAGAAATAAGAAAATTCAACTCTTTTTCCTTCTCAACAATCCTTCTTTGAATCGACCCCTTAAGCCTATTCTTGTTCCAATCATTCATATTTTTAAGACACCCCCTAATGTAGATGGAAAGATTAAGAGCCATCGACCCTCTAACCCCCCCAACCCCCCAAGACTTACAAAGCACTTCTTTGCACTCATTAAAATTAACCCAATTATCCTCAAATCTAACCAATTTTTTGGAGTAATTCGAGACAACTTCTCTCCCCCCTACCCAGTTAAAATCAGCCAAAATCATTCTATGATCAGAACAATGAAAATTTAAATGAAAAACATTAACCTTACCCGCTTTAAAAATAAAGGAAGTGTTAGCAAAATACCTGTCGAGCCACCCTTTTATCTTTTCCTTGTATTTTCTAATTTCAATAATATTAAGGGATTTTTGCATGAATACCACATTGATAAAATATTGGGGAATTTGCATGTATATTATAATAAGGCAAAAGAATTGCATAAATAATAACTTTTTGAAAATATTTGCAAATATAGTAAAATCAGATTTATAGATTTCATCGATAGTGTTTGATAGACTCCATCAATAGTGTCCGATAGATTCTATCAATAGCGTCTGATAGACTCCATAGTCAAACAGTTGCTATATTTTCGATATTTTTAAAAAGTTGCTATAATTCTAATGTAGAGTAGAAAATTTGCTATACCAAATATTTATAACACTAGACAAATTTGAAAAAAATTAGCAGCCATAATCAAACATACGTTATAAAATAATATTTTGTATACTGAATAATTAATACATAATACAGTATGATAAGTATTATTTATATTGTATATTTGACCATGAATGCTAAATATTTTCAAATTTACCTAGATCTGTAATTATTTTGAAAGACTGGACTATCCAGTACAATTCCCTAATATTAATAAGCAATAGGTTGAATACCGACTTTCGAACGATATTATATGCATATCCATCTAAGCTATATGCTCGAATTACATATAAAAACTATTTTGATTTGATATTTGTAGATAGTAGACTTCCAAAATAATTGAAAATTGTTTGAAAAAGTTTAATTTATGCAAGATATGATGTTTGTCAATGATCACCTTATTCTTTTTTTGATACAACTTGGAGAAAGGGAACCAATCAACTCTAGCATAAATGCGCCATTAACCTTCGATATGATCAACTCATAGTTGATTGCAACACAACTTTCCATTTTCATATTTAATTAGATATAAGATTTGAGCGTTTTTAATATATTGACTAAAAAGATTATATTTAGATCATAATTTTGATATTATATTAAATAATATAAAATTTCATTTCAAAATTAATTGGTTGCAAAAAAATATTAGATAATATGAAATTTCACTTTAAAATTGACGTAATATAGAGAGATTGCCTTTTGACACTCACAATAGGGCTACTTGAAACATAAATATACAAAAAGAAAGTGATTGAAAACAAAACAATTAATTCATGAAGTGGGATGAGCTAGGACTTTAGGAAACTTGTAAAATATTTTGAAGTATTGTTATATTATATGCACATTGAGAGCCAAGTCACCTATGCTAGTTGGGAAAAATGATATCTCAAGACATCAAAGCTTGCTTCTTCTCTATTTAATTTGAGATTCTTGTTAAAATATTTGGTGAAAGGAAAAGAGGAAAAGGAAATATAAAGCTTAAAACACAAATATCATGTGATTATCTTTAAAAAATTTGAATTTGATTGTGACACTTTTTAATATATAAAATGTGTCTTAATAATTTAAAGGGAAATTGTATTGGATAGTCAAATATACCATATAAATAATACTCATATTATGTATTAGTTATTCAGTATAAAAAGTATTACTTTATACTGTATATTTGACTATGGTTGCTAATTTTTTTAAATATTTGACTAGTGTTGTAAATATTTTATCAATTTGGTCTATTCCTACAAAAACCCCTAATTTAAACTATCAATAAATATATATATATATATATATATACTTTAAACTATCATCTTATATTATCTTACTACTTTAAGCTAATTGTGGTATAAGGAAATCGAAAAAGTAAGTGACACAGTAATTTTATTGTTTGGTTGTAAACTAGTTAACAATTGTCATGAACATATAAATGATTGAATGAAAAGATCTGGATTCATAACTTTTATCATTTTCAATATAATATAAAATGTAATTTGGAATCAACCTTTTTATTTGATATAATTTTTTTTGATCATTGTCATAAAAATTTAACCCTGTTGACCAATATTTAAATTAAAAAAAATAAAAATAAAATAGTTATTAATAACTTCTATCTTTATCTTAGGCCCTATTGACCAACATTTTTATTAGGTACAATGCATAATGTATAATGTAAAAGGAAAAAAAACAACAAAATAAAATATAGTATTTCCTTTTAATATTTCGATAAATCAAATCCCAGCATTACATTCAAAATTTATTGCCCACCAAAAAAAAAAAAAAAAAAAAAAAAAAAAAAAATCTGAGTTCCATTGGAACGAAAACTGGCTAGGATTCTTCTTTTTGTAGCCTTTCGGTGCTTAATTTCAACACCTTTCATTGTCGTTCTTCGCTTTCTCCTCGAAATTCTCACAAATTTTTCCTGTTCTTAACTCAATTCGATTCCTCAACAATGAAAAAACGCTGAAAATCAATGAAAAAATCTGCTGTTTCTGACTCTTTTGTCGTGATTTTGCTTCTGAAGCTAATCAATGGCGATCGAAGTTTGCTCTGAGATTTCCAGCGCAGGAATCAGTCCGAGAATCTCGTTTTCGTACGATCTGAACCAGGCGGATTCGTTGCATTCCTCTTCCGATTTCAACCGCGATCCTTTGGATTTCGCTCTCCTCCAATCCGATTTCGATTTCCGCATCGGCAATCTTCTCAAGCAAGATCTCTCCTCCGCCGACGAACTCTTCTCCGACGGCAAAATCCTCCCCGTCGAAATCAAGAAATCCGCTCCAGTTCCTAAACCTAACGAACAATCCACTCCAGTTCCTCCAGATCCATCGAGAAATTCCGTCTCCTCCGAGAAGAAGAGCCTCAAAGAGCTTCTATCCGCGAGCGAAGATCCAAAACCGCAATCCAAATCGTTCTGGCAGTTCAAGCGCAGCAGTAGCCTGAATTGCGAAAGCGCCAAGAGTAGAAGCCTGATTCGATCGCTGCATTTTCTCTCCAGAAGCAATTCAACCGGCTCGGCTCTCAATCCGAAGCCGCAATCGAGGCCGAATCTGCAGAAACAGGCTTCGATTTCGAGAAACTCATCGGCGTTTTCTTCTTGTTCGAACTCGTATCAGAAGGCTTCAATGATGAGGAAGAGTTTCGGATCGAGCAATGGCAATGGAGTTCGGATCATCAGTCCGCCGCTTCTGAATCTTCCGCCGCCGTACATCTGGAAAGTAACTGTGAGTTTTTTTGGATTCGGTTCTCTGTTTTGTAATGGCAAGAACAAAAAGAAGAACAAATGATGAACTAAAAAAAGCTCTGTGTTCATACAAATTCTTCATGCTCCAAATTGAATCTTCAAGTACAGATTAGATTCATTTCATCTCTCTCTCTCTATCATTTCTGCTTCCAAGCATGTGATCCCTGCAAATTCTAACAATCACAGAAATTGCATCGTTTTTTTTTTTTTGTAATTGTATGAACGGTAGAATTGGAATGGATTAACACCGAACAATATAACAACGGTGCGAGTGACCTCGGTTTCAATTACTGACACTCAGCTTGGAAAAATTTGAAAATAATATTATGTTATTTGATACTAGTTGTAAGTGATTAGGTGAAAAACACAATTACTGAAAGGGTCAATGACGTAATGGTTTCATTGTTTGGTTGTAAATCAATTCAACACCAACGTCTGTACAATAATCCACTCTCCCAATTTAATATTTAAGTGGTTTAAGTAGAAATGTTACTAGTAGAGTTTAGTATTAAAGTTTCAATATTAAAATTGAATTTTTGAAAGTGACTAAATAATTTCAAAGTCATAGACTAAATTGGGAAACAAAACTCAAAATTTAAAGACCAAAATAGTATTTTATTAAAAAAGAAGTTTTTTTGGGTTACTTTGTTAAAATGTGGAGTTGGCCCCTTGTGCATAACCAACCTCTCCAAATCCTTTATCTCATCACTCCTTATTCTATAAATTTTAGAAATATAATGTGCTAATTTGATTAGCATACATTGTAAACTTATAATAGAGAACAATTTCTAATCTATTTTTAAAGTATGTGGAAAATAAACATTTAAAGTTTAAAGAATAAAAATCTCAAAATACAAAAAGGAACAAAATAGTATAAGTAATAAAAACAGTGATCTTAGAAATGTATAGGGTTTAGGAGACACATAAACAAGTAGTGATACCATTTTCCTAGCTAAAATCCACCCATCTCTATTCTTTTTTTTTTTCTTTTTTTTTTCCCAATAATTAATCTTATGGGCTGTCCCTTTGTTCTTTATCAACTTTGATTGAAGGCTTTTTTTCGTGGTTTCTGTTTCTATGATGTCATAGGAGGCCTTGGGGTGCATAAGGTGTTGAGTTCAAATCTTATAGTGGCCACCTACCTGGAAATAAGTTTCAAATTAATACTTACGGGTTTCTTTGGCATCCAAATATTGTTGTAGGGTCAGTCGATATGCCCGTGACATTATCGAGGTGCGCTTATGCACGTAATCTGACCCGAACAGTTACGGACATAAAAAAAATGATTATCATAATTTCATGTAGAACTCTCTCTTGTAATAATTGGTTTCCTTTCAACAGCTTTTTTTTTTTTTTTTTGTTAAAGAAATTTGATTATTTCCCAAAAGAAAAAGAGAGTTTGAAAGAGGGTAATGGGTATTAATATTAGGGTCCCCTTTAACTTTAACTTTATATTTGTTTTTATTATGAGCTTGGATTTAACTTATATATAAGTAGTTGATTAAGATCATTTATGTTCTTTTTGTGTGTTAGTTTTGAGTTGGTAATAAGACAATTAAGGAAAAAGAGACTTAACTTTCATTTTATGTCAGTACTCTCTTCTAAAATATTCTTTATAGTAGTTTTGTTTTTGTGTAAAAAACCATACCTGTTTGTTTTTTCATATTTTATTATTCGCTGATGTACAAAAAATAAAATAAAATAATAATAAATAAATAATAATAATCATGAGTATTAAATTTCTTTAGATTTGACATAATACTTAATATTTTAGGCTAACGACACCGGTATTAATAAATTTTATTTTCATGACTAAAAGGTTAGAAGTTCGGATATTCCATAATCTCAATGTGATACATTCTTCTTAATATAACGATAATGGAAGATTGAAACTCAAACTCTTGAGATATGACAACGCCTCATATTCAATAATATGACAAATTTAATATTTTAATGTTTAAGTGAGTCTAAACTCAATAGCAATCAACAAAGAAATCAAATAATCGAATGTTTTTTAACTAAAAAGAAAATTCATTCTTAACTAAGTTGGGAGAAAAAGGAGAAAAAATCAATTGATTGTTGATCTTGATCTAAACAAAAAAAAATTCCCACTAATTCTCATGAAAAAGAAATTATCTAAGCTTTTTGGATGTATTTTTCTCTTAATCCATCTAGATGATATATATTTGGGTTTTATCAAGCATGGAAATACATGGAGGCAAGCTTTTGGTTGTTTTGTAATTTATTGGTTACTTTGTTAAAGAGAAGTTCAAACTCAAATGCCTTCAATGAGACTGACTTTTGAGAATTAGTTTGACTAAAACATTGGATAAAGGAGTAGAAGATATGATCTTTATTAAAAGAATACAAGTCTTTCAAATAAAAAGAAATATTAAATAATATTAAAGAAAATCTTATATATATATATAAAAAAAAAAAAAAAAAAAACAAGCCATGTGTTTCAAAGATGATGACATCTCATATTCTTTCCTTTTGTTTTGGGATGAAAATTGAAAACTCATATACTTTCAATAACAACCATAATAATTAAAAGAAATGTTGATGTAACTATCTCTAGATATAAAGCTAAGTTAGACTAATTATTAAATCTACTATATCATTAGAGTTTTATATATTCACCTTACTTTTGCATATCATTAGAAACTAAGAAAACTAATATCAACAATACATTCTTTCAATTATAATGTAGTGGCTTAATTAGTAATCAAAGATGATCTTTATTTAAAGTGACGAATTCAATCCATGATAATTACCTACCTAGAAATTAACATTCAATTAGTGTAGGGTTCATATAAAAAAAAAGTGCATTCTTTCATGGTCTCTTAATTGAAGAAATTCTTTATGACCAAACCTCATGGCTTTGAGGTTCCAAATCCTAACTCTAATAAACTTTTGGTAGCTTAGTATGACAGGCTCACTTCCTTTTTACTTAGCTTGTTACGGTTTCGAGATCTCGAATATTGATACCAGTTTACTTGAAGAGTGTCATTTCGATACTTCGATTCATGTCTTCATTTATGTTGACATTATTGTTATGAACAACAATGCATAAATCTATAGGCAACGCAAAAACCTTGAACCACTTCATTATTTCTTCGATTTTCAAGTACCTAGAAACAAGAATGGGTTCAAGATATGCGAAATTAAGTATATTAACAATTTTCATTAACTCTAGAAATTTCTACACCTATGGTATACTTTCGCCTATTCTATAGGCAATGCAAGTACTTGTTTTGAAGGGTTCTACTTCGTACATATATTGGGAGAGGGAGACGAATACTGATCTCTGAGCTCGAACCTGTGACAGTAAAGTTGAAACGGACTAACACCAATCAAAATAATAAACTGCGCTACCAACCTATTCGGTAGGGTGCTACTACCTTTGATTTATATATTCATATACACCTACTAAATAGTAAACTTAAAGTAATTTCATTTATCTTGATAACAATTCAGTTAATTGGGGGAGCATAATTGGTCGAAGGTTTGGAGTTTTAGGATAGTCCCCCTTGAGATCTCTATAGTTCGAAACCCGTTTATAATTAATTTGTAAGCATCTCAAATTGTGTCTTCACCTCTCGGATGTATTTCGGTGTTACGCTTACGTCCTTTGAGAAAAGTCATGTCTCTGATAATAAATTTTGAGAATCACAAAAGATCTCTTATGCTACAAGAAATCTGCACCTTTTGAATATGAGCAATATTAAGAACCAAGCTGCTATAAGCATTTGTACATTTCCCGTAGAGATTATCATAGACATTTTTAAGATTATATGTATATTTGAAAGGTATTCCTTGGATAGATATTTATATAGAATTATATTAAAATTTGTGTTTATGATATATTTTAGATTATTGCTCGAGTAAAATACACCAGAAAAAATAATAAATAAAAAAATAAATATGTAGTTCAACTCAATAACTAATAATAATATAAGAGTATAACTATTGTCACATTTTATATAACTTAATAATCATGAGATCGTAATTTTGAAATAAATCTCTATCTTATCTTATAAGGAAAAGTTTTATAAGAATCTATTGTCTTTCTATTGTTTCAACTTCATCAGAAAATGTTCAAATAGTAAAAATATCAACTTTTACACACACAAAAAAAGCCATCCAATATAACAAGATTAAAAACAAATTATAGTATAAAATACTATATAGTTCATTTCAAAAATAAAGGGGAAAGAGTTTGAAAGGATGCGACACTCTAAAATTTTAGAGTAGTCTAGTCAAACTCGACCTAACTCCACTCTTTAAGCACTTCGAGAATTTGAATAAAATTTTTATCGACATTTTTCAAATAATATTAGAGTTTTACAGCTACATTACTCATTTTACAATTTCAAAAACAAACTCAGATCCTAATTTGTACTGTTAGAACCAAACAATTACAAAGAATTTGGAATGTGAGATTAAGAGACAAATAACTTAACCTCAAACAACTTTTAATTAGGAAGTTGTTTCTTGTGACAAATCTTCTTCTTGCTCATCTGCAAATTTATTTTAGAAACAATTAAAATATGATAAAAAATTTGTAAAAAAAAACTTAAAACATGAGATTTATATTATAAACAATTACCTTATTGTTTGGGGTAGGAAATGGTTCCCAAACATGGTATCTATCACTTGAAATCTGGGCCAAATCATTTCCAAAATTCATCGTCTGCATAAAATAAAGTATATATACAATCATTATGAAATCATAATTTAAAATAAAACATAGTGTTGAAGTTAATGAATTGTGGATTTAGAGGAAGGAATGGTGCAGTTTGCGGCCGAGCGGACTGAGCTCGAGGTGAAGATGGTTCAACAGTTTGAAGAGGCGAAAGAGTAGCCGACTGTATCGGAAACTCGTATAGACGTAAAGTTTGCGCTTATGCGGGAGGAAATGAAGACAATGTTCACCCGGGTCGAAAATGAGATCAATATAGTGAGAGATGTAGTTGTGAGAGAATATGGGGTTCCACCTCAAAACCAATTGGCAATAAGGGGAGTAACCTATATCTCTTTTATATTGATGTTGGACTCTCCCACTTTCCAATGTGAGATATTTGTGAGATCCTAACATGCCCCCTCAAGATGGTGCATTTTTTGGGCTCACCAATCTTGAATCGGATCTCAATTTCATTTTATTGGATCGAATATCCGTTTGAGCTTTATGGGCTCTGATACCATATTAGAGAATATGGGGTTCCACCTCAAAACCAATTGGCTATGAGGGGAGTAACCTATATCTCTTTTATATTGATGTTGGACTCTCTCACTTTCCAATGTGGGATATTTGTGAGATCCTAACAGTAGTGACCAATCAGGGGAGGCGTGTAGCATGGACGTGCAGTTTATTTGCAGAGGAAAGGAAACCATCGAAGTAGAGTCGATGTAGAATTGGAAAGAAGACAGGAAAACGGAAGAGGACGGAGGGATTCATGCACACACAATCCGTGATGTCTCACTGTTTGATATGCATTTACGCAAGCTTGATGTCGATATTCAAAGGGGAGGATGATGATGATGTCGATGAATGGCTGCACCGAGTCGATCGATACTTTGTACTGAACTGTTTAGCAGAGAAGGATAAGTTGGAAGTAGTCCTTTTGTGTCTAGAGGACAAGGTTCTCGACTGGCATAAATGGGAAGAAGAGAGGGGTCCGATTGCGACATGGCCGGCAGCCTTATCCGACAACTATTGATTTAATGCTTTAGGTCGTTAGCTGAAGGGAATCGCTATGCGCGACTCATGAAGTTGTAGAAAGGGACCATCGTCCGAGACGTCTATCGCCGAAAGTTTGAGAAATATGTTGTCGGATCGAGCGGGATAGGGAATGAGGTGCTAGAAGGGAAGTTTGAAAGTAGACTCTATGAGGATATACCGAGTGAGCTTCGGAAACTTCAACTAGTTGGGTTGAAAGTCAAAATGATGATGACACAATTGATTGAGGATGACGTGGTCCGTGACAAATCCAAGTGAAAACACGGCCATAAAGGCACACACTTTTAAGGCAAAACTTCACACACACTCATTTTCTACCGATCATATTTTTCATCCTCTCTTTTCTACACATTCACGGGCCTACAAATAGTCGATGTGCGCATAAGGTGGCTCAAACATAAAACAACAAGAATGTATTTAATTAGGGCTTACATCTAGGTTTAGCTGAATAGCTCTAACTCTCTTCTTGGGTCTGGATGGGGGCATCTTCCCAGTCATCTTCAAGAAATCTTCCATGATCTCCGATTCCGACAGCGACACTGCCAGCTTGTGCATCGGCTCCTTCGTTGCAGTCGTCGTTCCCGCCGCCAGTTTCTTCGGAGGGTAAATTCTACTTCGATCCCTTAGATTCCAAGGCAAAGCCGGCGAGGAAGCGTGAGATGAAGGACGTGGAGGCGGTACTGGCTCGGGATCGGGCTCGGGCAAAGAAGCGGGAGGGGCGAGGCTAATAGGGATTCTGTGTCTATGGTTTCCCCACTTCAAAACCAATGTCTTCGGATGATCATCACCATAACTCTTCTTCTTCTCTTTGTTCTCATCATCTGCGCCTGAATCCTTTTGCGCCATTATTGCTTCAACAAAACAAAATTGAAAACCAAATAATGGGAATTAATTCAAACACAGACAAAGAATTTCCAGTGCTTCACAATCAGAAACGAGACCGCGCCAAAACTTGAAGTTTTTTTTTTTTTTTTTTTTTTTTATAAATTTTCCATTCAAATTTCGGTTTGGTTTGTTACGATTTCTTTTCTTTCCTTATTCTTTAAGGCTTTATCTTTTCAATTTGAAAATAGAATGAACGAAAGATGATATTTTGACAGAAAAAAAAATCTTACTTTAGTTAAAAAAGTTTTGAACCAAGTTTCTTTTTTTGGTCTGTTTCAAGATTAAATATTTTATTCGACATTTTAATTAAGTTTAATTATAGTGTCATGTATTTTCCTTTTTTAACTTAAAAAAAGATTAATTCATATGAGATCTAATTATTTTAGTGATAATTAAAATTTAAAATTTTGATTTAGAAAAATAGCAACTTAATAGAAACATCCAAAATTTTTGAAGATAATATTTGTTTTTGTTTTTTGTTTATTTTATTTTATTTTATGTTTCATATATTCGTTTATGGCATTGAAAATCTAAGATTTGGAATATCTAATCTATGAATTTAAATTGTCTTTTGCACCTATCAAATCTTCATGCCAGCAAATCTTTTAATGATTCCAAAATATTATTATTGATATTGAAAATTCTCCTCGCCGTTGGATTCATATTAATTCAATATAAATCTTGTACATTTTTCTTAATCAAAACATTAGTCAATTTCGATGATGACAAAAATTTATGAAAATCAAAATTCAATTTTAAAGAAGTTAGCTACATTGCAGGAGTTGTCAATATTAAAGATATAATTGATCATTTCCCACTTAATTATTTAGAAATTAAATTGTATTCGATACTATAAAATGAAAAACTCTTTTTATGTTAGGGTTTCTCTACTTAAGATAGATAATTTTTTGGCTTAACCACAAAAATTTCAAACCATAAACACTAACACTATATGAGAGCAAAATGGAGTTCTATAACAATACTTCATTCTTTCTATATATAACCTATCCACAATCACTATGATAGCTTAAAATTAGCTGCCGATCATCTACCAAAAAATTAATTTTAACATCCAAATATTATAAAGTTAGACATATGTCCGAAGGGAACAATAATGTCTTTGTCACTTCAATTTTTTTTCTTTTTGATATCCATGATAGGTCAAATAAACTTACAAAATTAATAATAATTTTTAAAGGAAATTGATTTTGATAAATTATACTTACAAAGTAATTATAGATATAGGCAAATTCTAAAGTATTTACATCCATCGACGTCAGTCCGCTTTCATATTGTGCTACAAAAAAGTATGTGATAATATTCATTAGTACCAATACCTATATTTGTTATTTTTGTAAAGTGATCATATTTGTAATTATTTTCTATCATTGAAAAAGTTAGCGAGTTTCCGAAAAAGCCCTCTTTGACTAGGTCCAATCTAATTTATTTAATGGTTTCCTTATTATTTTATCTTAATCAAATTGAGATATCTTATTCCTTCATATCCTTTCATTCTCAACAAATTATACCTCATTTTCTCTCTTTCACTATATATATATATATATTTTGGGTCTAATAATAAGAAAAACTTTGCGACTGGCTAGAACTAAAACTCGTCTAGCTAACAAAAGTTTCCTCCTATAGCCTTAGACAAAGTCAAAGACAAGAATTTCAGAAATTTAACCAATACACCAAATTTTGGTTAAGAACAAGTTAAAGTAGACCCAACTTAAAGTGAGCATTGCTCTTATCTATACATTGGATTGGTGTTTTTCAGAGTCTTTGGTGAATGAATGAGTCTCCATTGACTGCAAACAGGCAAGTCAAGAACAACCACATTGACATGAGTGTGTGCTGCTAACTCTGCCAAGATGCACCAGGGCACAATTAGCAGCGGGTTCGAGTGGAGGTCTCTGTCATCGGAAAAGGGAGTTCCTACCTGTAAGAACTTCGACGAACTATAATCGGTCGATTTTTGTTTCGGGGATTCTTTCTTACCCTTTTGGAGTTAACAGATGTAGATGATAAATACAGCAGATGGGAGATAGGGTTGCATTGAGGGGCATTCATTTTCAGTCCTTTGATTTTAACTCAGGCTAACCATCGACCTTAAGTATCTAAGAGGTGATGAATTCAACCATAGTAGACTCCCTACCTAGAAATTGCAGTATGTCCCGCGATAATAGTCAAGGTGCTCGTAAGAAGCTGGCAC
The DNA here is from genome assembly GCA_037832685.1 of Sicyos baderoa. Taxonomy (NCBI): domain Eukaryota; kingdom Viridiplantae; phylum Streptophyta; class Magnoliopsida; order Cucurbitales; family Cucurbitaceae; genus Sicyos; species Sicyos baderoa. The sequence continues at coordinate 7,065 of JBBMEF010017190.1, read as the reverse complement.
GGACAATCACGGAATCTTCGACAGCAATTTCTCTGAATCTAATTTGTGGTTTAAGCTCTAGTTCAGAAGTTCTCCAAGAGTAGGAATATGTATATAACATACAAAATCATAAAACTATGATTGTGCAAGAAAGTTACTTCCTAAAGCTCAAAAGAAGGTATTCAACTGAAACAAAGAGTTCAATGAAAACAAGAAATGATCTATCTATCTCTTATAAACACAACCATTTAGACATCTCTAATAGAAGTTGAATGAATCTATTCTATAAGCAACTAACTACAATAATGTGCTAAATTCTCACACAGTATATGGCTACACAAATCATTTCTTGACCAGTCCCACAAGACATTATATTGACTCAAGACCCATTGAACAAAATGTCCTGTCCAATTCCAAATTCCACCAATCCTATTCTTTGTGAAATATTCCACAACTAGCTAAAGCAAAATCAAATTAATTTATGAACAAAAATTGGCATTTGAAAGTAGAGGAGGATCATGATTCAACAATGGTTGATAGCAAACTCACAAGGCAAAGAGAATGATCACCCTCATGAATTTCTCTTGGAGTCAGCACAAGAATGAGAAAATGACTTTGAATCTTCACAAAGAAAGTAGAAAATCTAAGCCTTCATCACCTGTGCAACAACAGAGATTGAAGAACAATCATCAAAATCAGAATCCGGAAAAATTTCGAAACAGAACAACTCATTTTCTTGAGGAACAAACATTAGAAAAGGATCTGAACCTTGGCGTTTTCAGGTAATTCAGGAACCTCATACAAATCTGCTGTGATCTCCGATAACCATAATCCAGGAAATAGCGTCTGTAAAACAGTATAGATTAAACGTCGATTCTCGAATTCCGCAGCGAAAACGAAATCTATATGCAGATTAGAGAACTTTGATTTGAATTCTGCTTGAAAAATTACGAAGAACTAGGGCAAATTTGAAGGAACTTACATCTAATTGTTTTTGTACGATTCTGGTTCTCTTCTTCGGCCGCCGTGGTGGTTTCAGCCCCATCATTTCCATGAAATCTTCATCGATCTCTCTCTTTGAGAGCGGAACTACCAATTTCGTCTTCTTCGTCTTCTTCTTCTTCTCCGGCGAGTTTGCGCCACCGTCGCTTCGCAACGGAGAATTAGGATTCGATTTCTTCTCATCGATCTTCAAATTCTTACTTCCTCCACCGTCAACGTTAGGAGCCTTACAAGCGGCTCTCCTCTTCCTTAGATTCCAAGGTCTGGCCTCCGCCATCGACACCGCAACCGCCACCGCAGTCTCCTCCGTTCTGGTAGAATCATTCTTTTTCTCCTCCGCCGCCGCCTCCTTACTTAGAATCGCCTCTTTCATTTTATCCGCCGCCGTCTTCAGATCAAACATTAGCTTCTCTCTGACCGCCTCGATCCCGTCGTCGTCGTGGTCGTCAGTTTTCTTGATTCTCGATTTCGAAACCTTCAAAAACATCCGCATCTCCGACGCCGATTCCCGCCGCCTACTCTCCATAGATTCCTCCGATCTCGAGTAGTGAGATTCTCGATTCACGCCGGAGACCTGTACGCCATTAGAATTCACCTTCGTGCACCTCAAGTGCTTTTGATTCCCCCACTTCAAACACGGCAACATGAAATTGTGAAGAGGTTTCGATCTCTCGGACCGCATTCTCATCGCGGCGACCAGTTCCGTTCGTCGTCTCAAGACGCCGTCGCGCCGGAGAATCAAAGCCGCCGATCACAGCCGGAGTTCGGAAGGACTCTGCAACTTGGAATCTTCAAGGGGAAATTTGAGAGGAAGAGAAAAAGGTTTAGGGCTGATTTTCTGACGCTGGTTTCTCCGATCGCTCTCACAGAATATGGCCGGGAAAATAAAATAAATAATAAAGAAATAAAGAAATAAAAACCAAGTTTATTTATACCAGTTGTGTGTGAGAGAGAAAAATGGAGCGGGTGGGTTTAACGTTCGGACAGAGGGGCAATTCCGTCAATTCATCTTCTAAAAGTTTTTTTTAAATTTCTTTTTGAAATAAAAGCATTTCATTATTTCAACAAAACAAAGCATACAAGTATACTCTCTAAACACAAAAATCAAAAACGAAAAAACAATAAACTCGAAAGAACATCTTGCATCCTATCCACAACTTGAGCCAAGACAAAACAAATGACTAAAAGCCGTAAATTAAGGGACTAATAGTTCCCAACGTAAAAAGTCAATAATTACTTCTAAACTAATCCGAGACACTTTTCAAATCAATTGAATTACATAAGAGACCAATAGACCCCAGGGTAAAAAGCTAATAATAAATAGAAAATTTGTCATCCATAACACATTTTTTCCTCTTCGTTACAATGTAGCACATTTTTAAAATAATTTCATTCATAGTACATTTTGTCCAAAAATTCTATTCTACCATCATTACATTTCTATTAGTTCAACTGATAGACTTTTGAATTCTATCATTTCAACTATTAAACTTCTATCAGTTCAATTGATCGACTTTAGGCTTCTATCAGTTCAACTATTTTTATCGATTTTGAGTGATTGAATAGTGCAATCAATCATTTTTGTGCTACAAATGAATAAGTTTGGAAATTGTGTTATACATAGAGTTAGTAATTTATTTATGTAATATATATATACAAAATCCTCATAATAAATAGTCAACACTTTATTAGTTGGCCATGGATAAAGTTTGAGGATTAACATTAACATCATAATAAACACGAAAGAGCAAGAATCCATCAAAATTGAAATCATTTCTTTTAGTAATCCTTCAAGATTATTGTGGTATTAAGTTTCGCCCTAAATTTGTAATTACATTTTAGGAAACTTTGTTAAATTATAAGATACTACAATGATATATGATATTGTCAAGATTTAAATTACAAAGAAAAGAATCTTTACTTCTTTTGAAATTTGATTAATGTGTTATCTAAAGTTTTGAGATTGCAAACTAACTCTTTATAACTTTTGATTTTTCAAAGTTCTATTTGATATAAAATTAAGAGAAAACTTGCATATTTGTTTATGCATAGTTTGTTATACATTTTACATACTTACATTATTGGATACCAGACAAGTTGGTGGCGTGTTAGTATCATTGTTTGGTAGTTATCCAATTCAACACAAGATGGTCATGTGTTCGATCCATAAAATCGATATTTGACTCTTACCTTTAGATACAGATTAAATTAACTTTTATAAATTCAAAGATCGTATTAGGTGCCAAATTTAAAGTTTGAGATATATAATTAATTATAAGATTCAAAGTTAATGATCCATCAGATACTTTTGAAAATTTAGGATCCATGAACACTTTTGAAAAGTTTAGATCAAATAAACACAAGAACGAATTTATAGACTAAACTTTTAGTCTAACCTTACAAATTTTATAAAAATCTCATTTATTATTAAAAAAAGGTATGAAAATGTGAATTCCTAATTTTAAAAATCTGGGTCAATGGTAGCAATAATTTTAATACAAAGAAATGATACAACATTAACATATTTCTAAAATTCATTAAAAAAAAACTAATACATAAATTATAAAAGCAAATTGTTTTCGATAGACTCTTCACAAAATAATTACAAAGATAAATAAACTTTAAAATATTTAAATTTATAATTATTAATATATATTTTTTTTTTTTTGAGATTACAACAATTGGGGTGGGGGAGACTCGAACCCAAGACTTCTAAATCCTTAAGTGAGTATTGATGTCGGTTAAGCTATTTCTCTGTTGGCTCATTAATATTATTAAATACTCATTAATATAACATTATGTATCATTAATACAACATTATTATTAACATCAATGAATTCAATAAATATGATTACTTTTTTTAAAAAATAAAGTAATAATTTTTTAGATTTGACTGATCTAATAACTTTCCCTTAAAAAAATAACTTAAAATCTAAAATATAAGTCAATTAATTTAAGTTATATTAACAATATTGTAGGTATATAAATTAAATTGAATATTTAAAATTATAGACACGAAAATGAAACAAGTCCTAAAATATGAAGACCACATCGATATTTTAGCCACTAAACAACTTAATTTTAATATAATAGAGTTGAAGAATTTAACTGAAAATCTTTTGATCAAATGAATTGGATCATTTGAATGCAGGTTCAATTTTTCGTTAAAAAATGTCTCTCTCATATATTTTTCTTTTTTTGATCTACGAAAATTCAAATTTATAATCTTATATTCTAGTTAATACAAAATAAGATGTCAGTATAGCTATATTATATTAATAAATAAATGGAATAATGACCACAAAAAGAAAAGAAAGAAAAAAAAAAAAGTGTGAGAGAAGTTTATAACCAACCAAACCATATCTTCAAAGTTTGCGCCAATTGAAGACCTTATTACTGTTCTATGGGTTCGCAAAAACCTTCCTATTATGGGTTCTCGAAAGGTGTTGATTACTGGCGTGAGCAAAGGATTGGGAAGAGCCTTGGCCTTGGAGCTGGCTACCCGTGGTCACACCGTAATCGGTTGCTCGCGCAATCAGACCGAACTCGACACACTTCAAACCGAGCTACTTTCTAAATCTTCTTCCTCTCTAGATCTCCAGCATTTCCTCTTCAAACTTGATGTGGTTTGTAATTTCCAATTGTCTCTTACATATCACTAATTAACTACCAAAAGTGTGATTCAATTTTGTTTGTTTTTGTAGACATCTAACGACCACGTTCGAGAATTCACACAAATTGTTCTACAAAAAAACCTCGTTCCTGATATCATTGGTATTTCTCTTCACCCGTTTTTTTTAATCTAGACAATCGAAATTAATTTTTGAATAGGTGAGTATGAACAACCGCTTAGTAAGCTATACTTGTATTTGTTTATTTATTTTTTACACTTGTGAGTATCCTAAACGTGTATACATAACTATTTTTTTATGAAAAATATTGTTTGGCCATGTATCACTTAACGATCAAGAAAATCAGAATTAACCTTACGGATCGGTTAATTATTGTGAATTGAATTCATAAATTTATAGGCGTGATCTCAAAACTCCCTTAATTTTAGGATTGTAATTAAAAAAAGTGAAGTTTGTGTTTGGTTGTTTGGAATGATAGTGAATAATGCAGCTGTGGCTCATAGACCAACCAAATTATGGGAGCTTGGAGTGGAAGAATTTGATAAGGTTTTGGATATCAATATAAAAGGAACTGCAAATATTATGCGTAATTTCATTCCACTCATGATTCCAAATAACAATGGAGTTTTTGTGAATATGTCTTCCACCGCCGGAAGAAATGCATATGCAAATGTAAGTGTGTGAAATGTTGACATCACTACTTTTACATCAAGATTAGATTTATAGCCATATTTTCTATATTTTTTTTAAAATAAATCTTTGGATAAAATACTATTTTGGTCTGTGAATTTTGATGTTTCTTTCATTTTGGTAGTTTAATTTATGGTTTCATTTTGGTAGTTTAATTTATGGAGAATTTATATGTATATTAAGTCAAAAAAATTGCATAAATAGCAAAATAATGAAAATATGTCCAAATATAGCAAATTAAATTTATAGACTCCATCAATAATGTCTGATAGACCCCATCAATAGACTCCATCAATAGTGTTTGATTGAGTCTATAAAAAAAGTTACTATATTTGTAATATTTTTAAAAAGTTACTATAATTCTAATATAGAGTAGAAAATTTGCTATATTTCATTTTAGCCTCTAAATTTTTAAATTGGTTTTAAACTCAAAATTTTGAGATTTTTTTTTAAGCTTTTTTTTTTTTTTTTTTTTTTTTTTCTCCTTAATTACTATATTTCTCTATAAATTTCAAAATATGTTTGCAACATTATTAATAATATTGAACCAATTTTGATTAATTTAATACTTAAAATTTATTATGAGGATTTTTTTTTTTTTTTTAATACAAGAACTAAATTTGAATTTTTGAAAGTTTATAGACTAAAATGAAACCAACCGAATCTAAATTGAACTTTTGAAAGAAAAAAAATAACAAAATAAAAGAAAATTTTAAGATGTAAAATTATGTTTTACCCATATTTGTTTTTTTAATTATTATAATTTTTATTTGAAGTTTGGAGCATATTGTTCATCGAAATGGGGAGTTGAGGGATTGAGCAAATCCATTGCAAAAGAAGTTCCTGAGGGACTTACAATCGTGGCGTTGGATCCTGGGGCTATACACACCGACATGCTTACTTTATGTGCTGGTGACTTAGCTGCTGCCCAATTTCAATCCCCTCAAAATTGGTATGGAATTTAATCATCATTATATATTAATTTTCTAGTTTTTAATTATTTGTTTCAATCTAACATTGAATATATTATAATTAGTTAGATTTAAGTTTTCTAAAATTAAAAAATGTATGAGTAAGATTAGATTTACATTTTGATTGTGGCAATTGAACAGGGCAATAAAGGCAGCAACTATGATTCTTCATCTCACTCCAAAAAATAATGGAGAGTCTCTCACCGTTCAGGATCCAGGAGAAATAGTTGAATAATTTTTGTTATGTATTTTTTAAGGCTCTTAAATTGCATTCTAACTAAGGTTTAATATCTTCTTTAATGACCATTTGAAAATTGTGCTATCATAATTAATTGTTGAAAATAAAGAAATTAATTTCTTATTCTAGAATACTCATATTCGTGGCGTAATAATTTCATTTTTTTGGTAGAAATTCAATTCAACACTATGATCACAATTCATTTTTGAAATTGATATTTATTTCTCATTTATTTGAGAAGTTATTAGGGAAGGTTTTTTTTTTTTTTTTTTTTTCTCATTTACTTCAAAGTTTAGGAAGGTTAACCAAAACTTAATAACTTGCTTGCACTAAAGTGGAACAAAAACAATATGAGAAACTTCCTCATCAGTCAAATTCATAATTATTATCACTTTATATATTAATAATAACGATCATGATCATATGTATTAATAATTATACGATATTAGTAAATATATAATGTAGTAATACATATTAGGGAAATTGTAGTAACTAGACATGTTTCGAAAAGTAATTACAGATTTAGGCACTCAAGTTTTTTTTTGCAAAACTA
>JBBMEF010017179.1:0-19543 GCA_037832685.1 Sicyos baderoa | reverse complement strand
TGGAAGAAATCCACAATACACAATATAAAACGAAGGTGTTCGACGACTATAAGGTGTTCGACGACTGTAAGGTGTTCGACGAAATTCCAAACTGAAAAAAATACATATAAAACGAAGGGAAAAGTTCAAAGCAATGGAAACCTGAATCGTGGAAGATTAGCAAACTCCAAGCTTAGTGAAGAGGACAGGCTAGTGGAACGAATTCGAGGAAGAGGAAATGGCGCCGGAGGTGAAAGCCTAAACCCTAATTTTGTTTCTCCTCAAAATGCGACTGTTCATCTTCAAGCTGACCCCTCATAAAAAAATTAAAAAAAAAAAGAAAAAGAAAAGTGGGAAGCGTGTCCCGTGTTTTTTTTAAAAAAACCAAATCGCGTTTTCGAAAGCCTTTTTTTTCATTTTTTAAATTCATTAATACTTTCATAAACGTTTTTAGAATTTTATAAACAAAAAACTGAAATGAGTTATCAAACAACCATGTTTTTAAAAGATGAAAAATAAAAACAGAAAATCATAAACGAATTGGTTATCAAACGGGGCCTTAGTTTCTTGTTTTTTGTTTTTCAAATTTAAGCCTATTCTCTCTCAAATTTCCTACAATGTGCTCTATTCTTCCTACCATTTATCCATCTTTCTTTAAGAAAGTAGGAGAATGCTAACCAACTTTTAAAAATAAAAACAAACTTTGAAAAGCTATTTTTTTTTTGTTTTTTAAAGTTGATTGGTCTTCCTCTACTTTCTTAAGGAAAGATGTATAAATGGTAGAAATGATGAAACAAATTGTAGGAAATTTGAGAGAAAATAGGCTTAAATTTGAAAAACAAAAAACAAGAAACCAAATAATTATCAAACGGGGCCTAAGTAATACAAATTTATAACTAATCCAAATGGCTAAATATGGGAAAAACTCAGGACTAAATTAGAAGAAAAATTGTCTCTCTCTCTCTTCGTTTTTTTTTTTTTTTTTAAATTTTAACTTTTATTTCACTTAGTCTATTATTATCTTACAAATTTGTTTATAAATTAAAATTTTAATTATAGAGTTGAGAATTAAAAGATATAAAAATATATTTATATAGGTTCATATGACTTAGCTTTAGATATAATAGAATTGTTATATACAACTAATCAACATTTTGGGAATCACATTATTAAGTTGTCATGTTGCCGAAAAGTTCTAATGCACAATGATTATAGTTCATAGGACAACTAATAGAAGTTATTGTGTTTACTGAAAAGGATGATAGTCTGATAGTTTTATTATTTGGTGAGAATCCAGTTCAACATTATGGTTACGTGTCTGATCCCGAGAATGAGTATTGACTCTCTTTTATTTAATTTTAGTTTTAAAATAGATAAAGGTTGGGTGTTTGTCTTAAAATAAATAAATAAAATAAAAATCAACAATCTTTTTTATATAAGTAAAATGAATTTTATGTCGGACATAAACGATGATAGACTTAAATTAATGACTAACACAATTTATGTCGGACAACTATAATGACAAACCCCAAAAACTCACGCACATTTTTTTTAAAAATAAACTTTGGAATCATGTTTGGCGGACACTAGATAATGGGCTAACCGTCATTTGAAGCTTAAAGATCACGAGCATTGCCTCTCATTGAAGCTTCAAAGTAATGGAGAAGCCCATCATTAAAACTTAAAAATGACTAATCCTTCATTGAAGCTTCAAAGATATGACGGTTTGTTAGTCTTTGGTGACATGCCATCCATCGTCATGAAAAGTGCCTGTCATTTTATCCGTTAATGTCACTAGTATAGATGTTGGTCCGTGTCCATCATCTTTACTCTTATTTTTACTAGTGTTTAGATTTAAATAAATCATTTACTTGCATATTAGTGTTGGGTCTGATTCAATATGTTGAAGGTCCAAGGTCCATCAGGGCTTTATATTTAAAAGTGACATTTTTCCTTTTCATTAGAGAACTTGGAAAATCAGCAATTAGAGAGAGAAACAACAACTTAGAGAGAGAAAATAGAGAGAAAAGAGGTTTTTACTAGCTTCAGTATTTTGGCGAGCAATTCCACCATCAGATCAAGCTGAAATTTGAACAGTGTGTTCTTGACACGAGGGTCTTCAATCTGAAGGTGGAGATCAAGTTCAAAGCTTTCTACAACCATATTCCAAAGGGCGATTTAGTTCCACAATTTGTGAGATATTTCTATTTATCGCTTTGTTTAGTGTTGTTTGTTGCCAAGATTGTTTATATTGAGTTGTTATATGTTGTATACCTCTAGATGTAACTAGGGACAACTTGTTGTAGCCCATTATTGATTATAGTGGAGATTTTGCCTTCGGTCCATGGTTTTTTACTCCTCGCCTTGAGGAGGTTTTTCCATGTTAAAATTCTTGTATGTTTTGCTTGATATTTATCCACCATATTTATGCTTGCTGATTTTCATTAGAAACACAAGAGAGAGAATAATTGATTCTATTAGAATAATGTTTATTCCCAATAAGTGGTATCAGAGCTCCACAGTTAGTGTAATTAGAGGCCTTGTGTTAATTATGGAAAAGACTCATAATGATGGTAGAATGATCCTTTTGAATGGATCAAATTATCAATTGTGGAAAAGAAAAATGGAAGATATTTTATCTATGAATGATTTATATTTTCATGTATTTTCACTAGAAAAGCCTGATGATAAAACCGATTCAGAATGAGAAATATGTCATAAGAAAGTATGTTGCATGATTAGACTTTAGGTAGAAGAAAATATTCTAAATCATATCGGTGAAGATAATCATGCTCGGACTATGTGGAACAAGCTTGAGTCTTTGTATGCCCCAAAAACTAGTAATAGCAAATTGTATTTGATTAAGCAAATTATGGCTTTAAAGTATCAAGAAGGAACATATATGTTAGATCACTTGAATACATTCCAAGGTATTATTAATAAGCTAGCAGGAATGAGTATCAAGCACTACAACTACAAAACTAAGATATAATGATTCGAAAAAAAATATCACAAATGCTTTAGATGATACTTTTTTGCAATCATTATATCGCACATCATCTATTATGTTTAGATGATACTTTTTAAGAAGTATCATGAAAACGCATTAGATGATACTTTTCTGCAATCATTGTATCGCACATCATCTATCCTCTTTAGATGACACTTCTTAATTAAGTGCCATTGAAACCATTTAGATGATGTTTTCCTACCATCAATGATTCTTCTTTGATGACATTAATTTGTTATCACATATCAACAATAGATGAAATATAAAATAGATCATCAATACTTTATCTATGACACCTAAACGTTATCATTAAAGAGTTTATAGTGACACTTCTTTGGAGTCATTACATATGCAAACATGACTATTCATTTAGTCATATATCTCCAATTGTTGACAAGTATTTATCATCAATAAATTGCATGCAATAATTACATATTATAATTTTTTTTTGTTTGAACCTGTGTCAATGCAAATACGAGTATTAAAAAACTAAATAGTCACCAAATCTGATTAAATATAAGAACTTTTTATCAAAATCCTCATTCATAGATAAGTATTTATGTTGGTAGTATTTTATACATATTATGATTATACAATAAAACTACTATAACACTTAATAGAAAATATACATAATTTTTTCCACTAACCTATACAAAAAATAATAATAAATAAATAAAAGAACAATACATATCAATATTTGTCTCTATGGCTTCATCATTTGACTTGGGTCCATGCAAAGACCCTAATAAGCAAACAATATTTAAGTAAGAGTTAATGAAGCTTGGAAAGAAACAAAACTCATATTACAATAGAACATTAAATATTTGAACAGAGATGTGTGAAGACATAATATCTGGCCCGTTAAATATATTGAGCCCATTAAACATATTGTTCTAGAGAGTTCCATTGTATTATTTATATTATTTATGCTATTGTAAAATTCTTATATAAAGGGCACTTGCTGTGTATTATTATTCATTGAAATATAATTGTGAAAAATCCTATTCCTTTGAGTTAGGTTTTCTACTTGGTATCAGAGCAGTCTTCATGGCCAATGCCTGTTCAAACCCTAGGTTCAGCACACCACCATTAAACCAGCTTCTTTCCCACATAACCACCATTAAATTAGACCGCACAAATTTCCTGTTATGGCAAAACCTAGCCCTACCTGTTTTGAGGGCCTACAATTTAATAGGCCATTTGAGTGGAGAGGACAAATGCCCTCCAAAAATTTTCCCCACAGCTGCAGGTCAACGTGGACCCACAGCCGCAGGCGGGATTGCAAGTGGCGCAGAATCGTCAGGTGCGTCGTCAGAGACAGGCGGCGCTGTCTCTGCAGCAACCGACAATCCGGCACGAGCAGGTGCAGACGGGAGGGGATTGGGCGTTGCAGGCACGTCAGGAGTGGGTGCAGACGCAGGTGCAGGCGTGTCGGTTGCGGTCGGCGGCGTTGCGGCAGTGGGCGCGTCAGGGTTGGTCGGCGGCGCTGCGGCAGTGGGCGCGTCAGAGTTGGTCGGCGGCGCTGCGGCAATCGATGTGGTAGGTGCAGGCGCGTCAGGATTTGGCGGCGGCACAGCTTTTTCTTGTTTTTCTGCGGCTGACGTGGTGCTGACTCAGCAGGGGCCCAGCGGACATTTTGTGGGCCCCACAACAGGTCAAAATGCATTTTTTGGCAATTTTTCTCCCAATATTTTTGGGAGTCCAGGTATCTTTCAATCAGTTTCTCCTCATGTTTATGATGGTTCTTTGGCGGCTTTTTCTCCGTCTTTGTATGATGCGCATGATGCTTGGGTAGTTGTAGACCAATTATTGTTAGGATTTTTATATAACTCTATGAATCAAGAGGTTGCTACCCAAGTAATGGGGTGCAAAACTGCTCATGAGCTCTAGTATGCTATACATGCTCTGTTTGGTGCTCAGTCTAGAGCAGAGGAGGACTATCTCCGTCAAGAATTTCAACAATGCCGGAAAGGGTCTATGAAGATGGCGGATTACTTGAGGATCATGAAATCACATGCTGATAAGCTAGAGCTTGCCGGCAGCCCAGTTCCTGTTCGATCTCTGATCTCTCAAGTGCTGTTGGGTCTTGATGAAGAGTATAATGCTGTCGTAGCAAATGCACAAGGACGAACTGATCTCACCTGGTTTGGGTTGCAGACTGATCTCTTAATGTTTGAAAAGAGAATCGAGCATCAAAATTCTCTCAAGACAGCCTCGTTTAATCAGTCAACCTCTGCCAATGTAGCAAATGTACGAGGATACACACCGCAGTGGTCTAAACCACCAGTTTCATCTCCAAACTACAGAGGACAGCAATCTCATAGAGGTGGACGAAGTCGTGGTCGCGGTCGTGGAAACGGTGCTAATCATAGTAACACAATGTGCTATGTCTGTGGTCGCTTGGGCCACACTGCTAATATTTGTCGTGACAAGTGTCTTCCGAATCAGCAACAAGGTGGTTCCCAATATGATGATCAACCACGAGCTCCTCGAAACTACAACAATTTGTCTGCTCCTCCACAGGCGTTTCAGGTTCAACAACACTCCAATCCTTTTCTTGCAAATCCTACCACTGTAGTTGATCCAAATTGGTACATGGACAGTGGTGCGTCAAACCATGTCACAACTGATTATAACAACATGGTCTGTTCTGCTGAATATGGAGGTAATAACACTGTAACTGTTGGTAATGGTGATAAATTGCTAATATCACATGTCGGGTATTTCTTTTTGTCCACGGGAAATGGAGTGTTGAAGCTCGATAATGTGTTGTGTATGCCTAATATTACTAAAAACCTTATCAGTGTTTCTAAACTTACGCAAGATAATAATGTTGTTCTGGAGTTTCATGGAAATTATTGTTTTGTGAAGGATCCTCGTACGGGCAACACAGTGTTGAAAGGGGAGCTTAAAGATGGACTTTACCGAGTTTAACCTGGGAGTATCGTCAATTTGCTGCATGATAAGTCACCTAGTCTAGATAGTTCAGAGAATAGCTCCTTCCTTTGTTCTGCTTCTGTTTTTTCTGCTAGTAGTTCAGTTAATGTTGTTGTGTCCAATACTGTTTGGCATCAACGTTTAGGACATCCTTCATTTCGAAATTTGCATTGTTTAGTTAAGCAGTTTGATTTACCAATTTCTATAAAAAGATCAGAATAATTTTTGTGAAGCTTGCAAGTTTGGTAAAATGCATTCTCTTTCGTTTCCCTTGTTTGACTCTCATGCACTTAATATGTTTGACTTGGTGCATACTGGTCTATGGGGGCCTACTCCAGTTGCATCCTCTGATGGGTATAGATACTATGTGCATTTTTTGGATGACAACAGTCGTTTTGTTTGGGTCTATCCGTTGAAACTCAAAAGCGACACTTTGAGTGCTTTTCAACATTTTTTGGCAATGGTTCGGACCCAGTATGGTCGCTCGATAAAGGTTCTACTGTCTGATAATGTCGGTGAGTATCGTCGGGTTCATGCCCTATGTGCCGAGGTTGGGATTTGCTCTCGTTTCTCCTGCCCGTATACCTCTGCCCAGAATGGTTGTGCTGAGAGAAAACATCGTCATGTTGTTGAGACTGGTCTCACTCTTTTAGCCCAAGCCTCTATGCCTCTGTCTTTTTGGTGGGAGGCGTTTCTTAGTGCTGTTTTTCTGATTAATGGTATGCCTACTCCTGTTCTTGGTGGCAAATCCCTGGTTGAGTTGCTCACTGGAAAACAGTTGAACTATCAGGCACTCCGAGTTTTTGGATGTGCATGTTATCCATACCTTCGACCCTTTCAGTCTCAGAAGTTTCGGTTGCATACAGAGTGATGTGTATATTTGGGCCCGAGTCCTGTTCACAAGGGACATAAATGCCTGAGTCCATCTGGGAAAATAATTATTTCCCGTCATGTGTCCTTTATTGAAACTTTGTTTCCTTTTGCCTCAGGTTTTTCTGTGGCTAATGGCTCCTCTCAGGTGCATGATGCTCCGCCTCTTCATCAGTTGCTTGGGTCACTTCCTGTTGCTGTCTATCCACCTGCGTCTTCCGTTCCTCAGCTCCCTGATCCTTTTACACCTCGAGGCTCTCGTTCCTTGAGTACGTCTCTGATTGTTGGCGTCCCTGCTGCTCCGCCTTCCCTGCAAGAACCTGCACCTGTTTCGGTGTCAGCTCCTCCTCTCCTTGTTCGCCCTTGCATACAGATAGTGCAGTTGTTGGTGTGTCTCCACCTCTCTCTCCTGTTCCACCTCCACCATCAGTTCCTCCTGTTCCACCTTCTCCTAGTCATCCGATGGTCACTCGATCTAAGAGTGGGATTTTTAAACCCAAGGTATTGGTTGCCTCTGTTACGTCTCCTGACACTGACTGGTCTACCAAAGAGCCGACTCGTGTTGCTGATGCTTTAAAAACACATGTGTGGAAAGATGCAATGGATCAAGAATTTCAGGCTCTTTTGCAGAATGATACGTGGTGTCTCGTTCTGCGTACGTCGTCGCAAAATGTTGTTGGATGCAAGTGGGTTTTCCGAATCAAACGTCACCCTGATGGGTCTATTCAGCGGCATAAGGCTCGCCTTGTTGCCAAGGGACTTCACCAGAATCCTGGTGTTGATTATTTTGACACGTTTAGTCTAGTGGTCAAAGCTTCCACGATTCGTGTTGTGCTCACTCTTACACTCTCTCGAAACTGGTCCATCAAGCAACTGGATTTCAATAATGCCTTTTTGAATGGCACACTTGAGGAAGATGTTTATATGGCTCAACCCCCGGGGTATGTTGACTCTCTATTTCCAGGATATATTTGCAAATTGAGAAAGGCACTTTATGGTCTCAAGCAAGCCCCACGGGCGTGGAATAATACTTTAAAGACTGAACTGCACACTTATGGTTTTGTTCATAGTCAGTCGGACTCCTCTCTTTTTGTTTACAGTCGTGGCTCTGTTACAGCATTTTTGCTTGTATATGTGGATGATGTCATACTCACTGGGAATGATTCTGGCTTTCTGTCTACATTGATCTCGTCGCTTAATCAACGATTTGCGCTCAAAGATCTTGGTCCCCCAAGTTACTTCTTAGGGATTCAAGTCTCTGCATTGCAGTCAGGTATTCTTCTTACTTAGTCGAAATATGTTGATGACTTACTGCACAAGCTCGGCATGTCTACTACGAAACCTACTCCGTCTCCTTCTGTCACCGGAAAGACCTTGTCCTTGATGGATGGCCAACCTCTTGCTGATCCGTTTCTTCAGTGTCCTACCGATTGTCATTGTAGTAATTAAATTTAAGTCTACTTATTGCTAAGTAGAAATTTGAACCAGTTACATGCAAGTATACGCGGTCTGCAGTAAGTAATAAGTAAATTATCGATCTCCACAGGGACTGGAATTTATTCAAGGTGATGTCTAGAATTGAAAGTAAAACACAAATATAGTTTGAGTTGGTTTGTTTTGGAAACATAAAAGTAAAAAAAATGGTAATGTAAAAAGTTGAGAGAAGTAACATCAATGAAATAACAAGAAACATGCGGTAAGGAAAATCTACTATACTACGCCGCACAAACCAATGCTTCCGCATTTAGTTGGCATCAAGCTCGACTCCGCCGCGACTTGAAGTAATTGAGAGTGAGAGCTAAGTATATAATAATTACGCGTTTATTCCTAAACTTCAATTCAAAGTATTATAGCTATAACACTAACCTATTAAACTTGCAGATTAGACTTAGGTTATTACCTCTTCCAATTTATAACCTATTAGTTTATGTAGATGGTCGGTCAACACTTACTGTTAAGATTAAGAATCTAATCGTCATGCTCTAGATTATTCCTTCCAATTTCTTCTTAAGACATGCTGCTACAACTCATTTTCTCCTAACCTCGCCCTAACAAAGTTAGTTCATGATACAAACATAAAACACAACAAGAGACATGAAAGTTAGTCCATTTCCCTTGAGGTGTTTTCATCTCAATTGATACATAAAGGCTTCTATTGATTGTAAATCTAGTTGTAGCTAATGTTTCGGCCCAAAACACCTCAGGTAGTTTGGCTTCTTATAACATGCATCTAACCCTCTCCATTAGGATTTGGTTCATCCTTTCAGCAACTACATTTTGTTATGGCGTGTAAATAGTAGTTTTGTGTCTTGTAATTCCAAGCTCAACACAAAAGGAAGCAAAGTTATTACCTAGGAATCTTAGGTATCTAATCTTCTTTTTAGTTTTCTTTTCATTTTTGATCACCCTTTCTTTAATGTTATTAAAAGTTTGATCTTTGGATTTCAACATATAGGTCATACTTTTCTAGAGTAATCATCAAAAAGGGATAAAAAATATTCTCGATCCACTTCATGAGAGAGTTCTTGCTGACCCTCAAAGGTCAACATGTATATATGAATGGTCTTTGAAGTATGATGCACTTTTGTAAAGTTCAGCCTTTTTTACTATACAATGTTCACAAAAATCCAGCTTCTTTGTTCATTTGGTTTTCTATTTGACCTTACTTCATCAATTCATTTAAGTCATTTTCACTAATATGTCAGAGTCTTCTATGCCACAACTCAAAACTTCCTCCCTTAAAAGCTTGAGATACTTATGTATAATTGGGAAAAGAAACATCTTTCAAGATGTAAATGACATTTACTTTTCCAAATTTCGAAAATGTTCTGCCTTCTTTTTCAATTTTCAAAAAATCATTCTCTGCAAAGAATGAGCATCCTTGGTCATCCAACATATTCGAAGAGATCAAGTTTCTCTTTAGATTTTGAACATGCCTTACTTCATTTAGGAGAATCTTTTTATTGTCTGGAACTCTTAATAATATTGAGCTTATTTCCCCTATCTTGCATTCATTCCCATCATGCAAGAAAACTGAGTCTTTCTCACATGATTTGTATTAAATAAACCAATCTTTTATTGAGGTCATATGGTATGTACAACTGAGTCTAAGACTCAGACTTTTTTCACCTCAGTTTCATACATGGTTTTGTTTAATGTGGCTGCAAGCACCTTAGTATACTCCTCAATAAACACTTCTCATTTACCATGTTCCCTAGGATTGTTATAGTCTCTTTTAGAGTTTGAGCCTTTTTTTTAATATGAATCTCTTCTAGGATTAGAACCTTTTTTGTGATAGTTGTCTCTTCTTTGATAGAGATGATTTCTATAACCCTTTTGAGAGTTCCGAGAGTGGTCAGCAATGCTGTCTTTTTCTTCACATTCATTATTTGAACAATCTTTTTCAAAATATCATGTTTCATGACATTTAAAACATTTAAGAAGGCTTTTGTAAATATGGTACCTCTTACTATTATTGTATTTTGGCGGACATTTAGAAGTTTCTCCATTTGATAAAAAGTGATTTTGCATTTCTAGAATGCTTCACCTCTGCTTTCAATTCCAATTTTTTGCACTTCAAAACATTTATCATTGAATCAACTATCACACTATCTCTCTCATACTTTAGAGCTGACTTTACTTCTCTATAATATCATGTATGGAGTTAATTAGAATTGCTGCTTCACTTTCGGCCCCTAATTTTTCATCTGATTAATTAAAGCTTGTTCTCAATTTCTTGAACTCAACAAGGTTCTCACCTAGAGACTTTGCAGGGTTCATTTTAAAGGAGAAAAGTTTCTCCCTTATAAATCTTGTTAGACAAATCCTTCTTGTTATAAAGAGTGTGAAGCTTATTCCATGCGTTATACATGAATTTTTCATCTATCACTTGTCGAAAAACATTATCTACTAGATTTAACATGATGGCAATTTTAGTTATTTCTTCCATGTCTTGTCATTCTTTTTTAGTAATTGTTGTAGGAAGTGTATGAGCTTTCTAAGAGATCAAACTAATTTTGATTTTTGAGAGCTCCTATACATATCATATTTTAGGCTGTTTTAGTTTGCATTATTCTGAAAATAAAGGGAGTAATTGAACGCTAATAGAAGAAATGCAATGCAAGAACATAGAAATCAGCATGCATGCATAATTTAGCATCGTCAGCGCAGTTTCGCGGAAAAAGTATAAATATTAGATAAATTGCGCTAAAAGTTTGTATAATGCAGGAATATGCTAAAAGGTATGCTGGACGGAGTTGAAATGTGAATGACAACACCCACTGAGGAATCACGCAATGATATGACAGTTGCATTCGATCAACTATGTCGACATGGAAATAAAGTAGAAAATCAAATCAATAATGAAGATGGCGTAAATCAAGAAATTACAGTAGAAATCAAGAGATCTGCATTAATGATAATTTTCCCGCTCATTCGAACTTGCCGACCAAGTAATTCAACATTATAAATATCCAAAGGAAGGCTGAAGTCGAGTGAGCTGGTCAGGTGGCCAAATCTGGTCGAAAGATCAGAGCCAATTCTTAGGAGGAAGTAGTGGTGGTGTTCGTGGAAACTAAGGACAAGAGGACTACACACTTTACATCTGCATCAATTCTATTTTACTGTTTTTCTAGGACTAGTTTGTAGTTATAAACATTTCGTAGTTGCAATAAAATCGTCTTATTTAACTTCTTACTTGTGTTTCTTTCTATGACTGCGTTATAGAATTTTTTTGTTAAGTTTTCATGAATAGAAGTATGTTAATTGCGTAGGTTATAAAGTTTTACACTGCTGCAAATTATATTTATGCGTCGATTAGCTACCCGTGCATGAACCTTGCGGTGAGGTCCAAAGATGGAATTGCATGTGGACCCAATATGCTATGATAGGTTGTGTGAAAGTCTTTTCACCATTTAGAGTGTTAGGAATAACCTCATTGTTACTTGTGCTGTCTTGTTTTAGTATGGAGTTCGTAGCGGAAGCTAGTTCTGCCATAAATCATAAAGTATGGAAGTACTTATTTGTCTAGGAAGTAAGGTTCTAGTTAACTATTCTGCGCATTTAGTATTTTCTAGGATTGTTTACTTATCATTCACTCATTGCATCATATTTATTTTCGATTTTGCATTTTATTTTTGTTTACTTTACATTGAAATATAAAAGAAAACCAAGAACACATATTTCCAACTCATGGTTTATTTTTTCGCATAACTCTCATCTTTGCGATCTTGGTTCTAGACAACAATCCCTGTTGAATCGATAAAATTCATATACTTATTACTTAATGTAATTTTTGACCGCGTATACTTGTGCGTAACTGATTCCGAGTGATACTTAGCATTAAGTTACTTGAGATAAATTACTGAACAATATATTAGCACCGGAATTAGCTAGTCAATTTTCTTTGCCCATAGGGTGAATGACTGCGGGTCACGATGCGGTATAGTGGTAAGTGATTAGATTTTAGAACGATGAGATTTTATTGATTAAAATCCCTCAATTCATAATCGCAACATTACGCAAGTATACGTAGTCGAGAGTGCAGTAAGTGATAAGTATTTATTTATATCAATCCCACATGGATTGGGGTGAAATTCAACAGGACTTAAAGGTCAAAAAGAAAAAAAAGGTTTAACTCTAACATAGATGAAAACAGTAATGCATGCATAAATAGTAAACGTGAATGCAAATGCGAATAATTGATACCATTAACATAGACAGGCATGCGATGCATGATAAGTTGAGTTCGCACTTTCCTACAAACAAGTGCTTCTGCACTGGTTAATGCAAATCTCGACTTCCGCTGCGGATTCACATGGAATAATTTCTGGGTTTCACACGCGCTAGCGGAACCGCATTGGTTCTCTCTAATGGAATAATAGACATTACTCCATACTAACGTAACCTATTGGGCCATCCGCTAGATTCATCTTCCGAATTCACTGGAGGCAAACATGCGTGGGTAGCAATCCGACACATGCTAAAGAATTAAACAATATTATAAACTAATTTACCCGCATGACTAACTAGGCAAATGAAAACAATTAAACTTCCTAAACTACATGCTAATTATCTAATGGGAAAGAATTCAAATAATAAACGAATATAAACAAGTTAAGTTTTCGTGAGAAAAGTTCATATGCTGACCTTCTACCTCAAGTTCCCTTTCGGAAGACTTGACTACAATCTTTCGGTACATTGCCCGTAGATTTGCTAATTCGCTCAAGGTTTCCGCATACAATTAGTGAACTTGTTATTCCTAACCTCATTCTAAGAATCATTTAAGCCTAAACAATTGCCTAAGAAGAACAATAAAGACTCCCTTGGAATCTCTTCTTCCGAAGTAGAGACCAAGCACACATGAGTGGATAGTCAATCGACTCATGAGACAATAAACCAATTACTTGTTAAATCCCTTTCCTCCTTAACCTAGTTATTATCAATTTAATCACACGAATAAATTCCCAGGTTGCTTCTGTAAAGTTAATAAACTCATAATTAAAATTGCAGGAGATCAAATCTGAATGAAAATACGACTTTATTAATATTGCAGAAACTTATGCTACTCCTAAAACAGAAATAAACATGGTTCAAAGAAATCAAATACATAATAAAAATATGCAACTAAACTAACTATGGAGTACATGAATTGACACCATGATTGCCGATGATGTGTTCTTCATTATGCCGCCTGGGTACTTAGTTCTTAAGATCTACAGATGAACAGGGACGACCAAGGCCTCCAAGGAGAGCCTCGGCGTCTGAGGGTTCACAAACGGTAGGTTTCTTCTAAATTTCAGCATTCCCTTCTTCTTCGATCAATCTAGAATTTATAGAGCTGGGGTTTCTTGTTGAACACTCTCTAAATTGGCGCCCAATTGGATTGTTTCCAAATCTGCCTTTATTCTTTCCTTTCTTAGAGTTATTTTATCTTCCTCAACTTTTCCTTATCTGCCTTGCGTCGTCTTTTGGTCAAACCACGAGGCTTCATTTTCTCATGCGAGATCCTACAAAAATCAAAACATCACCAAGCTTGTGCTTCGCACTTGCCGACGCGCTTATACGCACGTAATTCGCATTTAACATGCCACTTTTGCTTTTTATTTGCGATGCGAGAAGATTTTATAGTTTCATGAAAATTATCACAAAATTTCATGTTATGGTTCACACTTGAGAACATATATAAATCTTTTCCAAGACACAATGTGAGTTAATAAGGGTGTAAATAGTGCTAATATTTAGCACTATCAGTAAAATCTCATTTTCCACTAGATTTCTCAATTTCATACTTAGTGAAAAAGCAAACTACTTTTTCTCCCCCTCATAAAATCTTAATGTATAATAAATACAATACTAGGTAAGTTGATAAGAATTTTAAGAGAATTGATATATTGCTCCTCTCATAAAATCTTAATGCATCCATCATTTGTCTTGAATTACATAAAAGTCAAATATAAAATATAAAACATATGTTCAAAATTTTGAGGGTGTTATTACCGTATTGAATATTTGTAGCACAACAAAATTAGTTCAAGATATTTAAAGGGATGATGACTAAAAATGCACATGTAGTGATAGATGAGTGTATCAAAATCACATAGGTTGACTAAAATAAATATTTGATATGCGAATACTGGGGTTTTTTTTTTTTTTCAAGTGTAATATTTGATATCCTTAGTTCGATCTTACTAGATTTCACCCCTAACAAAAGTTTGGATATGTTTGGCTGCAAAACCCTCAAATAGTAATAAAATGGTTTACAAGTTTTAGTATTTTGAGAGAGGGCAAGAATGGACCTCAATAATTATCGGCAGCCAAAACGTCCAAAACTCTTGAAAGAAAGGATGTGAATATGGTGTCTTGTATGTTTTGAATTATTGGTGAAGATATGATAGGTAGAACAAAGAGAATTAAATCAATCAAAAAAATAAACAATACTTGTGAAACAAAAAGAATAAGTTAGTGTAAGGAAAAGATATAAAGAAAGGAAAAGGAAGGTGAGCAGTGGGATAACATCAATTAGACTGGCATCCATTTGCAACATTCAAAGCAAAGAGTAAAAAAAGGCACTTTTTTGTGCAGAAAATGCACCCACTTTCCCTAACATGACAAGACCTAATTCTCACCCCCTTTTTCAACTATCCCTCACTTTCTTGGGAGAAAAAAAAAACAAACAACCCTTGTAAATTAAATTGTACTGTGCAAATGTAAAGTCATGGCCCCAACTAAATAACAATCATGACTCTCCTTCCACACAACTATCTCCATTCTTAATCAATTTTTTCTTTTTCTTTTTTTGGATGAATTTAAACAATCGCTTTCCATCAATTTCTTGGCTAAAAAGGTTTCCAAACAAAATAAAAAGATAAGAGCATAGAAATATAAAGTTACTTAAAGCTAACCCCAGGTAACCCAAAAGAATGAAGAAAAATAAAGTTTTGAATATGTCAAATTACTCATTTATTGACTTTTCTTCCATCTTTTTAGTTTTTCTTTTCTTTTTTTCCTTTTCAGATACATTTTCGCTTGAGTTTTTCTTTATAAATAGAGTTAATTAATTATTATCATTATTTTATTTTTTATTTTTTATTTTTTTAAAACCTCTAACTCAACAATGCCTCTCTTTCCTTTTTATAAATTTTGCTAATGGTGAATTATTTGGTGTTATTTTCTTTTTTCTTTTTAGTTCTTTTTTATCTATAGGGTACGGAAATTTTGGAAAAGCAAACTACTTTTTCTCCTATTTGAAAATGGCTTGAACTCAATTCAATTAACCTGTAAAGAAATATATATATATATATATATATATGAAAGCTAATCCACTACTTCGAGAAATGTGGCAAAAGAGTAATACTTGGGTCTTTACAGGTAAGGACTCAAGCCTTCATTAGTTATATGTGGCACATTTATAACCATAAAATTTTCCCTTATTTTTTAAAATGTCCCTTAACCAAAAAGTAAATATGCTATGTTGAAAGTAAGGAGAACTTAGGTCTTTATTTCTGGTTGTTCGTTAGGCCGTTATTGCGGTTTTAGCCTAGAGGGTTATTTTGGAAAATTGATTCCCAAGGCTAGTTATTAAATGTATTGAGCTTGGATGTTACTTTTTTGTTTTTCAGGCCAAGCAGTGCTAGTTTCACGAGTTTGGAGGAAATAGTTTATTTATATAAAAAGAAAAGAAAAAAAAGGGAAAAAGGGTTTTATCGTTTTCTTTTGCCGTCTAAATCCATCGATCAAAAGTCAGAAAACTACTTCGTTCTTTCCCTTCTTCTATCGATTTATGTCGTATATTCAAATCAATTTCTACCGAACACTGCTCTGTCGTTCAGGTTTTTGGGTAAAACATGTTCCATGTGTTTCTTGTTGTTTCGATGGCAGAATATTTATTGATTGTTAATTAATTTATTAGAATTATTTGTTTGGGTGTGTGGTGTTCGTAGTTGGTATATCTGCAGCTCAAGGGGCATTCTTTGTTGTTATGTATTACTGTTTAGGTAAGGATTTCTTGTCATGGGTTGTGTGGACCCTGCGCTTTCGTACACTAATTGTATTTGTGCTTGCCTGCTTTACTATATATTGAGCATGTGTTACTAGTTAGGTTGATGTGATGATCTGATTGTTTTAAGAGCATGTGTTGATTCCATGAGTTATGTTTGTTTGTACTATGCTAGGGTTGTATGTTTTAACTGCTGAACATGTTGGTGATCGTTAGGAATCGAGCATGTTATACTCCTAGTAAATATTACCGTTAGGTTGTCATCATCTAGAGGCTCGGAGGACACGATGATTTTTGTCCCACCGGATCGAGACATGTTAAGATTGATTCCCGCCCCCGATAGTCCGGCATGGTGTAGCTCACCACTCCAGTAAAGCCTAGTTTGTAGCATGTTAGAGTCGGATCCTTTCCTTGGTGTAAGCCTACCTTGGGACGATCTTTAGCTTCAGTCGTTGGTGTGAACAGGCTACTATAGTTGGATGTCGAGGGTCTCCCATCAGCTGTGGACCAGTGGACACCGTTTCGAGTCTAGTTAGGCATGAATACCTAGACTGGCGTAGTTTGTATAGGCCTACATTTACTTCGTTTGCAGCAGCATGCGGTATGCGCGCACACGCATTAGATGCTGAGATGATGGCTCCTTCGGGCTAATGTCGTTAGTACACCATTATATTTTAGTTTAGAGCCCGACCTTAGGTACTTGGTAGAACACACTGATGTGTGTATTCCCGTGTTAATATATTGGCTTGTAATTAATCTAAAGTAAACTTATTTCTAAGTAACACTCGGAATCAGTTACGCGCAAGTATACACGGTCGGAAATTGCAGCAAGTAATAAGTATTTATATTTTATCGATCCCACAAAAATTGATGTCTAGATTTACGATTCGTAAGACAATAGTCATGCAGAAAATAAAAAACAGTTGTTGATTTGGTTTTGTTTTATAAAGCAGAAAATAAATACAATAAAGTAAACGTGAATGCAATGAGTGTAGATCAAATATATAATCCTAGAGATGCTAAGTGCGGGGGATAGTTAATGCGAATCTTCCTTCCTAAACAAATAAATACTTTCGCACTTAATGATTTATGACAGATTTAGCTTCGCCATGGATCTCCATCCTCAAACTAGGCAGTGCAAGTAATAGTGAGGTTATTCCTAACACTCTAGATAGTGAACAGCTGTTCACAAAACCTATCATAGCATACTGGGTCTACATGCGATTCCTTCTTCCAAAATCATCACAAGGTTTATGTGTGGGCGACGCATAAGTATAATATTAAAGTGCAGTACTGATAGCTCTCAAATAAAGCATATTTTAGGCTACATTAGTCTGTATTATTATTAAGATTTAGAGAAAAGATAAGTGCGAGAAGAACAAGAATGCGCTTAAAATGTAGAATTCTGCATGCATACATATTTTAGCATCACATTTACAATTATGCGGAAACAGAAAAAAAAAAACGCACTAAAAGATCACATTTTGCAAGATTTATGCGAGTAAGAATATAATGGAGCTGGAACACACGGATGACAACAATCACATGAGACAAATATGCTGACATGGCAGTTGCTTGGCGCCTAACATCTTCTAGGATTGTATAGTGAATCTCTACTCATTGCATTGCATATTTACCTTTCTGTATTTACTTTCTGTATTTTGAAAACCAATATCAAAATATTTTTAAAAAACCAAAACTTTTCTTTATTTACTTTTGACTCTCTTCTTAGAATTGTAAATCTAGACATCAATCCATATGGGATCAATAAAATATAAATACTTATCACTTACTGCACTCTCGACTACATATACTTGTGTAATGCTGCGATTATGAGCTGAGGGACTTTAATTAATAAAGTCTTGTCTTTCTACAATCTCACCATTCACCATTATACTACATCGTGTCTAGCAGCCAAGTTTTTGGCGCCGTTGCTGGGGATTGAGTATTTAGATTTATTATTTTTAGGAAAAGAGTGGTTCTTAATTGACTAAGTTGTTTACTTTGAATTTCAGAAACTGAAGGCTAAAGTATAACAATCAACAGGGAAAAGAAGTCCCAACGCGAAAAATTCATTAAAAACGAGCGTCAACGATGGCATCTCACAATTTTGCGAATCAACGATGGAATTATGACGATATATATGACACATAATTTATGGAGCAACAAGGCTGTGCGGAAGAGGACATCACGACTACTTTTTATTTCACGAATCCTAACTGGGATTACCAGTCGCAGCTTGGGAAAGATCAGAGTATTTATCAGCATAGTTTTCAATTACAAGACGAATTCATAAGTATGAATTACGAACAGGAAGGCAGGAGTCATGAACCTGGCAGTTCTATTTGTAATCATGATACGAAGGATTTAACATTTGAAGTTGAGGAGACACTAAGACAGAGACAATGGTTGATAGATAATGGAATTATATCAGAGTCTAAAAAATCCAACAATGAGGATCAAGTATCTTTTGAAGTGGAATGCGAAGCGGATGCGGAATTAGAGAAAGAGACATATATAGAGGTTGGCGTACTTGGCGCATGGACAGAAGTGGATCTTTTTAGTGAAAAACTCATGTGGGAAGATTTTCGACTGGCAATGATCGAAAGGGCGGAAGAAGCCAAGGATGCTCAACGTGTAGCAGAAAAAGAAGAAAAAGAATCATCAAGAAGGCGCATGAAAAGAAAATACTTCCATGACTCTTTTTTATACGGAAGAAGTAGTGTATGTTGTGAAAGAATATGAAAATTTCACGGTTGATATGGAGCAGAGGAGTGAAGGCCACAATGAAGATGAAAATCTTTAGCAAACGATATTTGCGGATGATGAGCCTACGACAATAAATGATGTGATTTCATATCAGCATGACAAAGGGGATGCTGAGTCAACAATGAGGCAGGATGAGAATGAAGGTATGGAAGATCAGAGGATGTTAGCAATAGCACCCGAGATGTTTTTACTACCAACTATGATAGAAACACAAGACATGATCAATCGAGGAAGCGACAATTGGATGATATAACTGAGCTTTAACATGAAAGACATAATTCTATCAATACTGAGGTTGATAGAAGGATTAGGCATCAAGGCGCATGAAGATAAAAGGCTAGAAAAGGTAATCAAACATGGATTTACCCTTTAGATTTAAAAATGGCCTAAGGAAGGTGATAAGTACCGAATGTTGCTTGATTCTTACAAAGCTAGAGGTCCTTCTAGGATCCTTGTAAAAACTCACAATTTAGGCAACTTAG
>JBBMEF010017149.1:0-19550 GCA_037832685.1 Sicyos baderoa | reverse complement strand
ATCACAGAGTAAACACACATGTCAGCCAGAATCACAGCAAATGAACCTATCCACTAACATGCTCACAATTAATCACAGATAAACAAATAGGCTATTACAGTAAATTGCAGGGCCCACACAACCCCGGTAAGAAATCCTTACCTGGATTGGTAGACAGACAAACAACAGATAAACAAATCTCCTAAAGCTGCAGAACACCAACGACAACACCTAGCAAGGTGATAACATAAATATAAATAAATAAATAATTAACCGAAAAACAACCCCTAAACAAAACTACCGAAGAAACAACGAGACGTTACCTAAACAAAGAAGTTGTTGCTGCTCGAGCTGTAGCCAAGAGATCAACCAAACTCAACGGGTTCGACCCAATAACTAAAAAAACTACATGGTTGTCCAACCCAAAGAGAATGAACCACCGATCAGAACTCAACAACGGGCTTGGAACCAACAAGAACAAACACGGGTGTCCAACGCTTCATAAAACCTCAAAATCCACGTCGAACCTACAACAAGTGTCCCAAAACCCCATAGTTTATCACAATCAAAACAACCTTGAAGCAACTAACGAATAACCAACAAATTCAGCCACCAGAACTCAATTAAAATACCATTGGAACTCAACCCATCGATGTTAACCTCAAAACTTACTCGAAAAGGATAAGCAAAGCGGCTGTCCGAACCGGCGAATCCGAGGGTGGGTTAAAACAGAACACGACAGCGAAGAAAACACCCCGAAACAACCTATTAAGGCACCAACCAACAGATCTCGAAGCTCAAACGTCAACCAACAACAAAAACCCAACAAGCATCGATAATCAAAAGGAACCAAGGCTGTGAAAACTTACCCAAGCCTCGGACAACTCAAAAATGATACACACGAGGCTGTGGGTTGCGAAAAGACAAGCTCGCAACCCGGTCGACGCGCGGGGGCTGTGCTGGCAGAACAGGGGCGAAACTCGACTGTTGAGGACGATTGTGCAGGCGCGGCGTGAATGCACGGAGGCGTGCATCGCTGGATCGGGATTGACGTGGGCAGCAGTGGTGCGGCTAGGCTCGATCCGTGTCGGCGAGGTGCGGCGCGATCTGTGCAGTCAGAGGTGAACGACGGCGGCGATTGTTGGTGGTCAGCAGCGACGGAAAAAGGGTGGCGGCGAAAGATGGGGGAAAGAAGGCTGTCGGCTGGAGGAAGAAGAAGAAAAGAAGAAGAAGAAGAAGAAGGGGGAAGGGTGATGTCGGCTGGGTGGAGAAGAGGAAAGAGAAAAGGGAGAAAAAGTTGGTTTGGTTTATTTTTCTTTTCTTTCCTTTAAACCAAACCCAAAACCAAACCAATTCAAACTTAATTCCACAAAAACTCAACATTAAATGTTTTCAATTCTTGTTCCACGAACGGCCCCACCAATATAAATTATCCGAGACAAGCCTTTCCAAGAACCAAAAGACCATTAATTATTTGATTCCAATATAACCCAATACTAACCAAGAATCACTTAACAGGAATAACAGCTAATCAACCTGAAACGTCGCTCTGAAATTCTCGAGCTGTTGCAAAAAACAAACAAACGAATCCCATTTTCATCTCATTTTCTATTCCTTTTTCTTAATTTATTATTCTTTTTATTTTTCCCACACATTTCAATCGCTTCTTCAATCGACGATTCCAGTCCCTTCACCGCCAAAGCTTTGCTAATTCGCTACTGGAATTCACACGTTTCCAACCAACTTCCCAAGCCCGATTTCCTCTTCTCCAAATCCTTCCCCCTCTCCGCCGCCGTCCTCGCCGCCGGAATCGAAGAAATTGCCAAAATCGAAGGAGGATCAATTTACCTCAAGAAGTCGAAACAAAGTAGGAAAACATCGTCGAAAAGTACAATGACCGAAATTGAAGAAATCGCCGGAATCGAAGGAGAGAAATCGTCAGAAATAGAAGAAATCGCCGGAAAGAAATTGAAGAAATTGCCGGAATCGAATGAGAGAAATCGAAGAAGATTGCAGAAATCAAATGAGATTGCATAAATGGAAGAACACGTGAGAAATTAGGGCTCAACATAGAAAGTCGAATTTGAAGGGTAAAGGGAGACTGTGAAGATTGAGAAGGAAAAAGTCGAAGAAGAAAGGGGAAATACTTTTGCAAATATTTCCAGATATGGACACGGATGCAAAATGTTTCCAAAAAATGCACATGGCTTATAATTTCCCTAATTTAATTATCTTATGTTCTTAAATATTTGATCTTCGTTCGGCGGGCAAAATTTTATATTATTCTAGCTCTAAATTGTGATGAATAAATTGGATTTTAATTAATTCTTATATTGTATGTTTTAGTTGAAATGCCATTTATTTTACATATTTTGGTTGAAACACCCTTGAAAAAAAAAAAAAAAAAAAAAAAAAAAAAAAGCTAGGCTGGCCGAATAGTCTATAGGTTATACTTAAGTTATTTAATTCTTATTAAAGTATAATCGAGTAGTCATTTAATCTTATAGTTAATTCAAAGTAATGTTTGCATATAATTTTTTTAAAAAAGTGATTTAAATAACTACTTTTTGATTTGAGCTATCTCATAGTTAATTCAAAGTTTAATGTTTGCATATATGTGTTAAAATATGAGAAAAGGCGGACTAATTTCATACAAGTGAAACAAAAAACAAATTGAACAAAAAAATGTAGGTCGGTGAGAAGTTTAGTGACAAGGATGTTTTTTTTTTTTTTTTGACAGTATGAGGGAATCTTAGAGCTCTTTTATAATTATTTTGTTTCGTGTTTTTTTTGTTTCTTACTTCTTAATTTTTGTTTCTTATTTTTTTAAAATAAAAAATAAGAATAAATTTGATAACCGTATCTTTTTTTTATTTCTTAAAGAAAAAACAAGAAATAAAAACAATCATGTTTGATAATTTTTGTTTCTAATTTTATTCTTTTAATTTTGTTTTTAATAAAATGTACAACATGCTTTAAAATCTATATATATATATAATTATTAACTTTTCATTTTTGTAGCAAAAGTGGTTTTTTTTATCTGTTCAACAAAAAAAATTATTAAAACACAAATTAGTTTTAATGTGAAATTAAAAACAAATTTGTACTAAATATGTATATTATAAAAGTTTAAATCAAATTATAAAATCGAATGGATGAGTGACGTAATGATTTCGTTGTTTGGTTGTAAACCAGTTCAACAACGGTATAACAGATTTGATCTCAAGAATCGGTATTTGTCTCCCTCCCGTGATATGTATTCAAAAAAAAAAATCAAATTATAAATAAATATATTCAAATAAGATATAAATACATTTTAAAAAATTTAAAATTATGTATATCTATTATGGATGATTTTGATTCGATTTTTGTTGGTTTTGTACCAAACGACAACCAAAGCAATATCTTCAGTTTTATAAAAATGGACTCGACCCAATAAACTATATAACCATTGGTTCGGTTTTCAATTAATTCGGTCCGATTTTGGATTTGATTTAATGTCTAATTTTTTTAATATATCAAAGACAACATTTCTCATTAAAAAAAAAAAAAAAAAAACTTCTAATAAATAACATTTTTTTTAAAGGTCAAAAATGTTTTTGAACTTATTAAAAATAATTTAAGAATATTTTTTTTTACTTGAAATAGAAGTGAAATTAAAAACTTTAAGGTACTTCAAAAATATATTGACATTTTTCTTTTTGAAAATCTGAAAAATATATTGACATTTGACACATAAAAGAACATTCACTACAAGACATTGATTTTCAAGACTTTAGGAAAACTTCTAAGGAAAACTTCTAAATAATAGAAGGAAGATGGATTTATATGACTTATTGACAATATATATCGGTTTGATTTTATTTTTATTTATTTTTTAAATGAAAACTAGAACCGATCTAATATTTTTGATTTTTCAAATTACATCCAATTTTTGCTAAAAAATTGACCGAATCCATTGAATTTGATTTTTTTTTTCTTTTTTTTTTCGACTTTTCAATTTTTTGTTGCACCCTTAATATACTAGAAAAGACTGTGCCATCCACGTGAAAATTATATTTTATAATAAGGTAATTTTATAATTTTTTTTTTATTATTATTTTTATGAAATATTTTTTATTGGGTAATTTAATAAACTAAGGTAGTTTTAAAAAAACTATTGCAAAAAAAAGGTTTTTAAAACTTAACAAAAAGAGGGTAAATTGTTTGTCTTTTAGCGATGACGGGTTTAAAAAGACTTATTTTAATAAAGTTGTTAGTGGGTCCCACATAATTATGAGTTTTTTTATATTATATTATTATTTTTATTATAATATTTTGAAATAATTAGCAAAAATAATTGCAGGTCGTTCCAGTCGTCCTCGTCTGCTTCTTCTTCATCCTTGACGTCTTCACCGCCTACATTCGGCATCGACCAATGCTACAACGACCTGCCTCACCATCACTAAAAGACATTTCGTCTCAATTTTCATCTCTATTTTACAATTGGGTTTGGGAGTTGCAGACTTCATCCTGATAGACTCTATGCCTTGTCTGTGTTCGAAGTGGCGGCAGTTCTAATGAAGATATCCAACTCCGGCGCCGACGAAATCGAGTAGAAATGCCGATGTTCATGAAAAATCGAATCAAGAAGATCAACAATTACTCCGGCGACCCGTCACATCGTCGTTGATTCCTAAAAGTCCGACGCCTATAATCCCCTACTACGGCGTTGAAGATGATCGTGAGAGGATGTAAAAAGAAAGATGGATTCGCGTTGGCGAAGAAGACGCGAAGTAAGAAGAAAACAGAGCCACCGTCGGTTTCTGAAATTCTGGCGGTGATGAGAATTCGAATTGCGGAAATGGGTGGTTCGAATTTCGAATTGGTGATCGAGAAAGTAAAGGAACTGAATGATTTTATTAAAGGATAACTACGGCTTTTATAAAGCCTTACAAAACAGAATAACAAACAAACAGTATCAAAGAACAAATCAAACTCCTACAAATCAGCTATTTGAAAACAAATAGAAATCTACTACCTATTAATTAGCTATAACGTTGCAGACCAAGTCAGAAACTCCAACAAATTCCTCCCTGTAAATTGAAGTATGCTGAAACACCATCAGTTTACTCAAGTTGTCGAACTCCAAGCATGCCTCTGAATTTCACAAATTGATCTAGCTTAATTGGTTTAGTCATTATGTCTGTCACTTGATCTTCAGCTCCGCAAAACACTAACCTCACAGTCCCATTAGTTGATAAATTACGCAAGTAATGGTACCTAACATCAATATGGTTTGTCATTCGATGCATAACTGAGTTTTTAGACAATTTGATTGCTGAACTGCTGTCACACATGATATCGATGCACTCGCTGCTTAGAACACCTAGCTCCTTCAGGATTCCCTTAAGCCAAACACTATGACATGCACTTGCAGTGGCAGCCACATATTCAGCTTTTGTAGATGATAGTGTGACAATTCCCATGCTTCCTTGAACTCCAACATATTGCTGCTCCATTTAGAAGGAAAACATAGCTTGAAGTACACTTCCTGTGGTCAATATCTCGTGCATAATCATTGTCTGTGTATCGCAAAAGATTTACATCCTTACTCCATTTGTAATAAACTCCAACATCTAATGTGCCTTTTAAACATCCCAGTACCCTTTTAGCAATCAACATATATGTTCTTCTTTTGGATCGCCATATAACGAGAAATCAAGAAAACCACAAACGTTAAGTCGGGACGAGTTACTGTAAGGTACATTAAGCATCCTACTAGTTGTTTGTACAGTGTTGCATCGACACTGTAAAGGCCCGGGATTTCGGATTGTCATTCAAGGTTAGTTGGCCGTTAATGCTTCTTGGAGATTCTTAGAATCTTGGATTATTTATTTTACTTTTTGGGATTTAAAGAATTCGTTTTTGGTTGCAGGTTTGTGATTTGGTGTTTTGGATCCCAGATTGTAATTTGTTAAAGAAATTAGAGTTAATTATTGACCTTGGTAGGTTTTGAACCCGCGTTGAAGAAGTGGCTTTGTTGGTTGGTTAATGAGAATTAAAAAGAAAATAAAAAACTCCTTCCCTAGGGCTCGAACCATGGATTTTTGGAGTTTTGTTTAATTAAATGAATTAAGGAAAAAGGGCAAATAAGTTTAGGGGTTTGGTTTCCAGCTTTCTCACGCACGCATTGGGATTCCAACGCAGTCGTTCTCTCTTCTCGTTCTCACGCACTCCGAGGTAAGAGTTCTTCGTCGTTCTTGGTCTTCTCTTCTCGTAAATCGCATCGAGTAGTAATCGTTTTCCTTGGGCTTCGTATTAATCAAAATCTGTTGTTGTCTTTTCGTGCTCGAGCAGCCGTTCGAGTTTTTGATGTCCGTCGCACGTTTATCGAGGATTTCAAGGTAGTTTCGATCTCCCGTTCATCTATCTCGTTGTTTTCGGTTTTGTAGTTTAAATCGTTGGGGTTTCGATCTTGCGTCTCATTCCTTTTGTTTCTGCAGTCCCGAGCCGTCATAGGACCGAGCAGCATCGGTTACGGAGCCGAGAAGTCGGGATTTCCAGATCGTAGATTGTGCCGTTTGCTCCAGCGAAACTTTGGCTCGCCCTAGCGAAATTGAGCGCCCTTTCGCCGTGGTTCCATCGCACGCACGCCCAGTCGCCTTCGCCCCAGAGAACCTTCGCAGTCGTTCGCGAGCAGTCCCGCGCCACCGTCGCTCGCACAGCTGCCGAGCCCTTGCACCCACGGCTGACGCTGCCGCACGCTTTGCCTTCACCCACGCCTTCACTCAAGCGAAGCTTGCCTACCCTAGCCGCCAGCGCCAGCGTCTGACTTCACCCCAGCCTTGTTCGAGTTCACCCCAACGAACGCGCCATAGCAGCAGCCTTTATTCTTCGCTTCTTTGGGTAACGTCAGCTGCTGTTTTTGGTGGTTTTAGAGCCGGTTTTGGATGATTTAGATTGTAAAGTTTGTATGCTTGTTTGACTGCTTTGCTAGGTGGTTGTTTGAGGAATTTACAGCCTTAGGATCGTTCATTTCTTCTTGTTGTTGTTGGCATACATTGATTCAGGTAAGGATTCCTGGCTTGGGTTCGTGGACAACCCGTTATGATTTTAATGGCTTATTGTATGCTTGTTAACCTGAGAGTGGTTGCTAGTGGATAGGATTGTTTTCTTGAATTCCCTCTATCATGTATATTGCTTGCTTCTCATGTTAGTGCCATGCTAGGTTCTATCTATTGCCTCTGAACTTGTGATTAGTAGGTAGTGTACATGTGTTATGATGAATGTATATTATCTATATGCTATTTAGTTAGGACTTGCAGGAGTCATCATCCGAGCTAGTGCGACAGTTTATGCACCCATGCAGGGATGCGAGGCAGACTCCATCTCTGACTTGTCCCCATGGTTTAGCTAACCATTGAGGTAGCCTAGTCCGCAATCTTGGGCAAAGCGGCCAAAGTAGAGCCAAGAGGGTCGGGAGGATGACGTGGCTTGTCCCGTCCCCGACACGATCTCAGCTTGTCGGCAAGGTCCCTAGATTGCCGCCTTTGAGCATGACCGTTCCATTTGGTGCGAGCCTACCTTGGACATATCCTAGCTGCATGCGTACGATGGTTAGGGCTGACATCAGTTTCGTGTGAGGTCTCGCACCCTCGGTGTTCGGTGACACCGATCTGTAACGGCCCAGAATTTCAGAACGTTGTTTCAGGTTACTTCGGCCGTTATTTCTGTTAAGTGGTCCTCGAATGGAGTTTAGAGTTTGGAACTAAATGCTTGTTCTTGGTTCTCGGCAGGTTCATTCGTTATTTATAAGTTGTTAGAGACCGTTCGGGATTGGAGTTGTAAAAGAATTAAAGTTGGGTTGAAGGTTGTTGGTACCTTTTAATTTAAATAGAGGTTCTTGATTTTCTTGGATGGTTTAAAAAGCTCGTTCTTGGCCTTCTTGTTTTTCTTGGTTTGTTAAGTTTAAGATCGATTTCAATGGTTTGGTTCTCGGTTTTTTTAAAAGGAAATTAAGTATTTTAATAGTTGGCTTTTGTGGGACTCGAACCCGCGTTGGGAAATCGTTTTGGTGGTGGTTTAAAAAGAGAAAACTAAAGAAAAAGAAACTCTCACGGTGGGGTTCGAAGCTTGGATTTATTGGAATTAATTGGGTTTAATTAAAAGAAAAAAGAGTTTAGGTTAGGAAGGGGGTTCTTCATTCTTCACGCTTTCCATCACGCAAAGAGCTAGCCGTTTCTCCGTGTTCCCTCAAGCTCTCCTTCCTCCCCAACTCAAGATTCATGTTCTTCCAAGGTAAGAATCGTCCTCTTTTCTCTCCTTAATCCTTTTGGTTCATTCTGGATCGTAATCGTGGGTGTTCTTCTTGTTGCATTGTTTATTGTTCAACGCTAATGCTGCCTCTTCGCGATCCACCTTGTTGTCGCCCTCGATCCAATTGTCTCGCTGCCCGTTTTTCCACGCCATAGATTTTCGAGGTAGAGATCTTTTCGAGCTTCTTCTCCTTCGTGGTTCTCGATGGTTGTGATTTTGAGGTTTAATCGTTGGGTTTTCGATCATGCATCCCCTTCCACTCGTTCTTGCAGACCCGATCCATCAAAGACCCGAGCAACCTTGATTTCAGAGTCGAGAAGCCGGGTTTTCCAGATTGTAGATCGTGCCATTCGCTCCAGCAAAGCTTGGTTTCGCCCGAGCGAAATCGAGTGTGCGCTCGCCAAGCCAGTCGTGGTCTCTTGCACGCTCGCCCAGCCGTTTTCGCCAGCTTGTTTCGCTTCGCTTGAGTTTTCACCAGCGCCGAGCAGTCGTGTCCTGAGTGACTTCGCCCTTGGTTTCGCTGAAGCGAAATCAACAGCAATTGTCGTCTTTCCTTGCCTCGTACGACCTCGACCGTTTGGTAACGCACGTTCTGCCCGTACTCTTGGATGCTCTTTTAGGCAATTCAGTTTAGTTGATTTATTATATGTCGTATTTCTATTATTGCTAGGTGTTTTCTTGGTGATCTGCAACTAGGAGTTTCGTTACTTAATTGTTGTTTGCTTGTCTTCCAATCCAGGTAAGGATTTCCTTACTGTGGGTTTGTGGACGATACGTTACAATTTGTATGGCTGAATGTATGCTTGTGTACCAATTGTTGCTTGCTAGTGGATATGAACATTTCTTGATTTTCTGCCTGACATGTCCATTTGTTTTAATATCATGTTAGAGCCATGCTAGGTTGTCTTCGTGCTAGCATGAATGATTCGTCGTAATGTCTATGTTCGTAGTACCATGCTAAGTTCCTTTATCTATCCTCTGAACTTGTACATAATGTATGATGAATGTATGCGGTATCTTCGCTAGAGTTTGCAGGAGTCATCATCCGGGCTTTGTGGCAGGGATGCGAGGTTGTACCCCATCTCTGACCCGTCGTCGTGGTTTAGCTAACCATGACGGCAGCCTAGTCAGCAGTCTTGTGTGAGCGGCCAAAAGGGAGCCTAGAGGGTCGGGAGGATGACGAGGCTTGTCCCGTCTCCGATCGTCGACACGATCTCAGCGTGTTGGGAGTAGCCCAAGATTGCCGCCTGAAGGGGCTGGGACCGATCCATTGGGTGAGAGCCTACCCATGGATGTATCCTAGCTGATGGCATACAGTGCTTATGGTTGGCAAAAGTTTCGTGCCGAGGTCTCGCACCCCTGTTGCCAGTGTTATCGATCCGAGTCATTAGGTCATGCGAACCTTGACCAGGACAGTTAGCCCTAGACCAAACTTTTACCTAGTGCCAGCAGCATGGGGTGCATGCACACGCTCATTACAGCGCCGTGTGGAGAGCTCCCTCGGGATCTTGAGTTCAGTGTACCCACAGTTTTCCAGCAATGTAAAGACGAGCAAAGTAAGATTGAGAGCTCGAGTTATGTATGTATGTTAAGATATGCTACGTCATGAAAAGTTGGTAATTGTAACGACCCGAGATTTTGGATCGTCGATTGAGGTTAGTCTTGGTCGTTACGGCGTTTCGTTGGTTCTTTTAAATTGAGAATTATTGTTTTCTTGATTTAATCGAGGTTCTTGTTTTTCTTGATGCAAGGTTCAAAGTTGTTCATTGTTTAAATTAAAAAGGAGAAAAGAATGAAAGAAATAAAATGTACGTGGTGGGTTTCGAACCCGCACCCTAGTGAGGTTTATTTTGGTTGGAAAGGAAGGAAATTAAAAGTGTAATTTTAATTAATTAAAGATTAAGGAAAGAAAATAAGGGAAAAGAGTTTTGGGCGATTTCATCTTCTTCTCATCGCACGCAAGGGGATTTTTTCCAGCTTCTTCGTTCGTTCTTCGAGTCTTCTTTCGCACGCGGTTCTTCGTCGAGGTAATTGTCTTTTTTTGTTCGTGCTTTTCGGATTGGGATTGTTGAGTTCGAGGGCTGATTTTGTGGTCGTGTGTGTTGTGTTTCGTTGAAGAGCAGCCGTCGCCTCACACTCATCCTCGGCGTCAGCACGTTCTCGTCGTCGCACCCAGTCGCATCAGACCCAACGTCCAGCGCTGCTCCATCGCATCGGGTCCACCAGCGCCGTGCAGCAGGTTCGGCCGATCACCCGCCTCAGCGAGCAGCGATTTCGCGCACAGACGCCGTCCGCGATTCGCCCAGCACTCGTCCGACGCCAGCGCTCACGCGCGGGCAGCCTTACTCCGTCTGTTCGTCCAGCCCTTCGCACCAACGATCTTCCTTCGACGAACCTTCAACCGAGTAGCCGTTCAGCGTTGGTTTGGGTAAGTTAAGCTACTGTCCGATGTGTGTTTTAGGGGCTGTTTACTACCTTTAATGCAGTAACTTAGAGTGTAGTTGGTCTTTAATTGCTAGGTTCGTAGTGGAGTTATTTTGGCAGCATAGGATTGTTCGCTCTTGTTGTGTGCCACTCGTTTGATTCAGGTAAGGACCCTTCGTCGTGGTTTGTGGACAATCCGTTGTCACTTTCTATGTTGTTCGTATATTTGTGAATCACGTTTTACTTGCTTAGCTCAACTGAATGATGTATGTTATCATGAATAGTTATATGCCATGCTCTTCTATTCCGATGCCTTGTTTGTCTTTAAGCCTTTGATGTATGGAAGCATGATCTATTTGTTAATGCTTACAATAAAAAAGAGTAGTATCATGTTAGGAGTTCTGAGATGTTGCCTAATTATAATTAGTGAATGTTGTATGTGATGATGAAATTGTATTATCTGGAAAGCTATTATTTTTATCTGTTAGATAGGATTTGCAGGAGTCATCATCCGGGCTGGTGGCAGGGACGCGAGGCAGTACTCCGTCTCTGACCCATAGTCGTGGTTTAGCTAACCATGGGACAGCCTAGTCCGCAACCTTGGGTAGAGATGGCCCCAGTTGAGCCTGTATGGTTGGGAGGATAACGAGGCTCGTCCCGTCCCCGACCGTCGGCACGATCTCAGCGTGTCGGCAGGGTCCCAAGGTTGCCGCCTTTGAGCAGGACCGATCCATTGGTGCGAGCCTACCTGGTCATATCCTAGCTGCAGGCGTACGGTGGTTAGGGCTGGCAGCGGTTTCGTGTGAGGTCTCGCACCCCCGTTGCTCGGTGACACCGATCCGAGTCTTAGGGCATGAGTACCTAGACCAGGGCAGTTATCCCTCGACCAAGCTTTTACCTGGTTCCAGCAGCATGGGGTCCAGTAGCACTTCTCTTTACAGCGCTGAATGGAGAGCTCCCTCGAAATATTGAGAAAGTGTACCCACAGTAGAAAGCCAAGTTAGACGGGCAAGTTCTGAGAGCTCGAGATCCGTTGAGTTGAGAAAGCCTTTGGGTGTAAGTCCGCAAAAAGGCAACCGTAGAGGCTAGCAGGATGTTGTATGTTCTTTTGAAACCTGATTGGATTCTAAGTAGTACTGTATGTTTGAAAGTAAGCTGTTATGTATGAAATGTTAGATAAGTTAAGTAATGAGGCGTGTTGACTTGCATACCTTTGACTGTTGTAAAGTGTTAACGTATTGTATCCGATTGGGGATTCTTACTGAGTAACTTAGTTTACTCACCCTTACTATTTGTTAATCCACAGGTAATTTGGAACAGCGACGCTGATTGCTGGAGAGGAGTGAAGGGATCATGGAAGTTGCTTCTGTACTTGTTTTATTCAATAATACGTACTCTGGGTTGAGAAATGTTTAGCTTTATCTTAAATGAGTTTTCATTGCATGTAGTTGGGACACAGAGTCCCTAGGTTTTATCTGAACTCTTTATCTGGATTCTTTTGAAGTTTTAAATAAAATAGAAACGTTATTCAGAAATTCTCTGGCCAGGGAGGCGATGCATGTTTTTCCTTTGAAACAGGTTGCTTGGAAACAGGGACAGGTTTCTCTATGTTTAACTGTTATGCTGTTTGAATGTTTTAAATTTATGATGGTTGTTTTACTTATTCGAATCCGGACTAGGTTCAGTACGTTTATTTCCGCATTTAAAGTCATTCATGAGCTAATGACCTAGGTTTAGGACCGTTATTCGGGTCGGGTCTTTACAGTAATGGTATAAGTTCGTAAAATGGCATCCAAGCATGAAAAGTAAGAAAGAGAAAGTAAAGTGATTTAGCTGTGCCTTGTATACTTTTGATGGGATGATAGATTGTAACGTATTGTACCCCGGTCGGGGATTCTTACTGAGTAAACTAGTTTTACTCACCCTTATTATTTGTGATTCCACAGGTAACTTGGAGCAGCGACGCTGATGACTGGAGGCGCAACAGATGGATCATGGACCGTTGTTTTAGTTTGTTTTAAGTTTCAAACTATGCACTCTGAGTCTTTATTGTTGAATTGATTTTTAAGACTGTTTTCATTGCATGTAGACAGGGCACGAAGCCCTTAGGAATTTCTTATCAAATATTTGTCTGGATTCCTTTGATTGTTTTGAATGGAAGATCATGTTTATCTAAAATTCTCTGGCCACGGAGGCATTTAAATGTTTTACTTTGGAACAGGTGGCTTGGAAACAGGGACAGATTCCTTAGTTTTAAATCTTGAATGTTGTTTGAATGATGTTCTGTTTTAAAATTCGAATCCTGATAATATTCATGTCGTTTATTTCCACATTTAAAGTCATGCATGTAGTAAGGACCTAGGTTTAGGACCGTTATTTTGGTCGGGTCTTTACACGATCCGAGTCTTAAGGCATGCAAACCTGGATAACGGCAGTTAGCCTTCGACCAAGCTACTACCTGGTTCAGCAGCATGGGGTCCTTAACGCACGCTCATTACAGCGCCAAGTGGAGAGCTCCCTCGGGATCTTGAGGATAGTGTACCCAGAGTAGATAGCCAAGAAAAGACGGGCAAGAAAGACTGAGACCTCGAGAAGTTGTTTGTTTGTATAAGTCTAAAGGTGTAAGTCTGCAAAAGGGCATCCTTGTAGGAAAAGTAAATGAAGATAGTTAGTAAGTAAAGAAAGTTAGAAAAGAAAGAAAGATAAAGAAAAGCAAGAGCTTGTTTAGCTGTATACACTTTGCTAGATGATAAGTTTTAACGTGTTGTACCCCGGTCGGGGATTCTTACTGAGTAAACTAGTTTGCTCACCCTTATTACCTATGGTTCCACAGGTAACTTGGAGCAGCGACGTTGATGGCTGGTGGTGCGAGGGATGGCTCATGGAACGGTTAATCTGATATTTTTTTATATTTGAAATTGATAAATCTGGGTCATTTATATTTGAAACTAAATCGAGTTGAATGTTTTCATTGCATCTAGATAGGGCACGGAGCCGTTAGGTTTTGAGAATGAACATCTGTATAGATTCTTTTGTTTTGATCTGAATAAAAGAATGATTTATGTTTTTAAATTCTCTGGCCAGGGAGGCTTTGTACAGGTATTTGCTTGGGACAGAGTCTTAGCTAGACCTGAATGACTTAACTTTTGTTTTAAATTTTTAAGTACGAATCTATGTGATGTTCATCATTGTTTATTCCGCTTTTAAGTCATGCATGCAGTAACGGCTCAGGTTTAGGACCCTTATTCAGGTCGGGTCTTTACAAACACTTTTGCTACCTGACTTTGACAAGACAGTGCCAGGAACTATTGGATTCTTTACGGCATTACAATTTGACATATTGAATCTTTCCAATACTTCCTTAGCATACTTCTTGTAAAGACCCGACCAGAAAAACGATCCTAAACCTAGTTTTTACTGCATGCATGACTTAAATGCGGAAAATAAAGATGAACATCAACCAGATTCGATATCAAAAGAGTTAAAATAAAACATACAACAATGACTAAGGAACCTCTATCCAAGCCATATGTTCCAAAGTAAAAACATTTTCAATTGCCTCCCTGGCCAGAGATTTAAGAAACAGAAACCATGGTATTTTATTTAATTTCCAAACAACAGAATCCAATCAGATGTTCATAAGTAAAACCTAGAGGCTCCGTGCCCCATCTACATGCGATAAAACAGTTATAAAAACTTAACATGATTCTCATAGTTCAAAATATAAATAACAGTTCAGAAGCCGTTTACATGATCTCTTCTTAGCTCCTCCAGCCATGAATGTTGTTGCTCCAAGTTACCTGGTGGAAAACCACAGAGATAGGGTGAGTAAACGAGTTTACTCAGTAAGAATCCCCAACCGGGGTACATTACAACTCAAAGATCATCTAGCCAGAAAGTATACAAACAAACAACTTCAGCAACAACAAACGCCGCAAGATTACTCGAGAACATCAACTTCTCGGTCTAAGCTCAACTAACAACTTTGGAAGGTTTAGTGTATTGTCCTCAAGATTCCGAGGGAGCTCTCCCCTTGGTGCATAATGAGCGTGCGCGCACACCGTATGCTACTGGGATCTAGGTAGGTGCGGGTCTAGGGCAGCCTGCCCTGGTCCAGGTCCACATGCCTAAATGACTCGGAATGGTATCACTGAATCATAGTGGTGCGAGACCTCGACACCCAACTATGTCAGCCTGAACCACCTGTCGCCTGCGGCTAGGATCCACTCACAACAGGATTGCGCTGTGGGTCGGTCCTACCCAAAGGCTACAGACTTCGGCCATGCCGACATGATGTGAATCATGCCGGCAAACGGGGATGGGACAAGCCTCGTCATACTCCCGGCCGACGGGGCATCAGTACATCGTGACACTCACGCCCAAGTGTTGCGGACTAGGCTATACCACTTGCAGGGTTAGCTAAACCGTGCTGGCGGTCAGGGGCGAAGTGTACGTTTTCGCGTAACCCTGCCAACGGGGCTATGTTCGTTATGCCACTCACGCCTATAGATGATGACTCCTACACAATGCTAATGCTAAGAACAACATAAATCACAGTTCAACCAATCAGATATCCGGAATGCACAACCTAGCATGGCACTGCGAAACGATAATTAAACCAGTCATGCCGAACAGAACAAACGAGCATGAAATCTAACATGAGAAAAGAGAAACGTACATGTCAGACGAAATCCAAGAGTAGCATCCTATCCACTAAGCATACATCAATCAATTGTAAGCATACAAACAAGCAATAACATATAAGTTGTAGGGTCCACACAACCCGGGTAAGAAATCCTTACCTGGTTTGTCCGACAAAAACACACAAGCAAATAAATTTCTAAGTTGTAGAAAACTAGCACAAAACACCTAGCAGTAATAATTAACAATCAATCAAAACACAATAATTAAACCAATTAAATCAGCCCCTAAACGAAGATCGGACAGCAGCTACTTTACCCCAAATCAGCAAAGGACAAAGACCCAGAAGCGGCTGAACAACGGTAGGCTCACGGCTATGCGCGCGCGCGAAGAGCAGCAAACGGTCGCGATTGAAACAGCGTTGGCGCTGGGCTCGGGTGCAAGGCGTGGATGGCTGGCGTGGCGTGAAGCTGCTGGTCTGATGCACGTCAGTCAAAGGCAGCAGTGAGACTCGGTGCGGGGCTATCCGCTGGACGGAACGACGAGCAGATCGGGCTGGGGCGAGCGACGGAACGAATTGCATCGCAGGCGGTCACTGGTGCGATTGGGCTTGCGCTGCGGCTGCTCGTGACGAGAACTTGGGGCAACAGCTGATTGTGAATTGCAAAACAAAAGAAAACGGTGAGCTCCAACGATTAACCAATGGAAATCTCCCAAACTTTGAGAAGAAACAACGAAGCAAAGAAAAGAACAATCTTACCTCGGGAACTCGATCTTTGCGTGCGACGAAGGAGAAGGGAGAACGCGAATTGCTTGGCGGCTCTAGCAAGAAGGATACGTGTAAATGCCAAGACCCCAATCAAACCTATTCTTTCTTTTTCCCTTAATTTTTAATTAAATAAAAGGCCAACAAAAATCCTGGCATCGAGCCTTTGCGAGAGAATTCTTTTAATTCTTTTAATTTCTCAAATCCAGCTCCCTTCCCAACCATGGATCAAACCCCAAATCAAGCGACAAATATCAATTAATTAATCCCCAAAAAAATACAACCTCAAACCCTATCGAACTCGGATTTCAACGAATCAAATACCTGCCAAGAACCAAGAAACGAATTTCTTTAAACCAAGAACCAACAAATAAACAACCACTTTAAGAAACAAGAACGACCAGCTAACCTCGAAAAACAACCCGAAATTCCAGGCCGTTACAATACTCCCTCCTTGAAAGACTTCCGTCCTTGGGAGTCTCCTATGTAAATCAAATCATCAACGTAGAGGCAAACCATCAACAATTTTCCTCCAATTCTCTTCAAGAACAAGGTGTGATCATAATTACTTTTCTCAAATCCTTCCTCCTTGAAATAGCTCTCGATTTTGCTGAACCAGGCCCTCGGTGCTTGTTTCAGGCCGTAGAGAGCTTTCCTCAGTCGATAAACCTTGTTCTTTTCTCCCTTTTTGACAAAACCTTCAGGTTGATCAACATATACCTCCTCGTATAATTCAACGTATAGAAAAGCAGTTTTGACGTCAAGTTGATAGATGCACCATCCACGTTGAGCTGCTACTACTACCATAATTCTATTGTATCCCATCGAGCTACTGGTGCATAAACTTCATTGTAATCTACTCCAACCTTCTGCAAATATCCCTTAGCGACGAGTCTCGCTTTACATTTTGTAGGTTTATATTATTTTTAGTATAATTGTATGTTCATCATTTTTAATTATTTATTCATTTTAGGATTAGATTAAAAATAATTAGGTCATCTTTTTCTTTTATTATTAGGTATTATCTTTTCCTTTTATTGTTAGGTCATATTTCCTTTTATCATTAGATTTTATATTTTTAATTTATTATTAGGTCAAATCTGGTACTCTATTTAAACTCATTCTTGGGATCATTATTAAATAAAAAAAATTTGAATTTCATCTTTCAACATGGTATCAGAGCCTCAAGTTTTTCCTTTCAATCCTGGTAAACTCTTCCTCTAATTCTTCTTCACTTTCTTCTCCTTCACCCTCAAACTTCTATTTTATTTTCCTCATCTCAAAACCTAGGAAAAAAATCATCATCTCTATTCTTCTTTCCCCTTCAAATCCTTTAAGAATTTCTTCATTCAAACATCTATGTTCTCAATTTATAGAACCCTAGAAAATCCAAAAAAAAAAAAAAAAAAAACCAAAAAATCCTTCCAAGGAATTTTTTTCTCCATTCTCCATCCTTATCTCAATTTTTCTCTTTCGTAGCCTTCCAGGTTTCCCAATTGGCCCTTCTTCGGATTTCCCAATTGGCCCTTCTTCGGGTTTCACAATTGGCCCTTCTTCAGGTTTCCCAATTGGCAATTTCTCCTGATTTCCCAATTTGGTCTTTTTTCTAGTTTTCCAATTTGGCCCTTTCTCCAGGTTTTCCAATTTGGCCCTTTCTCCAGGTTTCCCAATTGGCCCGGACGAGGTTTCCCAATTAGCCTTGGAGCAGTTTTTTCCCAATTGGCCATGGAGCAGTTTTTTCCCAATTAATTGGTACTGGAGCAATTTTTTCCCAATTAATTGGTAATGGAGCAGATTTTCTCAATTAATTGGCCTTGGAGCAGTTTTTTCCAATTAATTGGCCCTGGAGCAGTTTTTTCCAATTAATTGGCCCTGGAGCAGTTTTTTCCAATTAATTGGCCCGGGAGCAGTTTTTCCCAATTAATTGGTCCTGGAGCAGTTTTTCCCAATTAATTGGCACTGGAGCAGTTTTTTCTAATTAATTGGCGAATGAGCAGTTTTCCCAATTTATTGGCGCTGGAGCCGATTTTTCCAATTAATTGGCGCTGGAGCAGGTTTTCCCAATTAATTGGCGCTGGAGTTGGCGACTTTTCCCAGTTGGCGGCGCTTCATCTCGATTCACATCAGCACTTCATCATCTCAATTTGCGCAATTGGCGCATCATCGTCATAATGACCAACTCTGAGAAATTTAAC
The DNA here is from genome assembly GCA_037832685.1 of Sicyos baderoa. Classification (NCBI taxonomy): domain Eukaryota; kingdom Viridiplantae; phylum Streptophyta; class Magnoliopsida; order Cucurbitales; family Cucurbitaceae; genus Sicyos; species Sicyos baderoa. The sequence goes on along the minus strand of JBBMEF010017149.1, from coordinate 1,247 downwards.
TTCAAGCTTGGCTTGTATTTTATATACAATCCAGCTTAAGGAGGAGTGTTGATTTATATTATTTTTAGTATAATTGTATGTTCATCATTTTTAATTATTTATTCATTTTAGGATTAAATTAAAAATTATTAGGTCATCTTTTTCTTTTATTATTAGGTATTATCTTTTCATTTTATCGTTAGGTCTTATTTTCTTTTATCATTAGATTTTATATTTTTAATTTATTATTAGGTCAAATCTGGTACTCTATTTAAACCCATTCTTGGGCTCATTATTAAATGAAATTTTTTTAGTTTCATCTTTCAACACATTTATCTACTTTGCCTTCTTCATTCAGTTTCGTCTTAAAAACCCACTTGACACCGATTTTCTTTGCTTGATGCGGCAATGTTACAAGCTCCCATGTCTGATTTCTTTCAATAGCTTGAATTTCAAGCTTCATGGCCTTCTGCCACTTCTTTTCCTTTACTTCTTCTTAAAAGTTCACAGAAATCATCATTGGAGATGTGAAAAGCAAACCCCTCATCGACTTCTTCTTCTTCAGTTAAGTGTTCACCTGTTTCATAATCGCGCATCCAAACTGGCTTTCTCATTTGTCTTGTTTGTTGTGGCAACTCTGGAGAAGATTCATCTATTTCTTGAATTTCTTCAAACCTGTCATTTGCTTATTCATTTGAATCTCCTTCTCCATTAGTCTCTCCTCCTTCTGACTCTTCTGCAACAATATTATCATCATCTCCCTATGCCAACACATCCTGCTCTGCATTTTTTGTACTTAAATTCCAGTCCCATTTTGCACCTTCTTCAAATATGACATCCCTCCTTACAATTATCTTGTATGTTGTTGGATCATACAGGCGATAGGCCTTAGTTTCATCACTAACTCCAAGTAAGACGTATTTGAAACTTCGATCATCAAGTTTGGTTCTCTTGTGTTCGTATGGGCATGTGCAATTGAACCAAATACTCAGAAGTGTGATTCAGAACATGAGTTGTCCATCTAGCTCCATCTAGCCACAACTTCTTCGGCATCTCTTTCTCAGATAAAAGATACTGTACCATGTTCATGACAGCTTTTTCACAAAATTTGCAATGCGCCGATTCACGAACATGTGAACTAAATCAAACCTTTGTTTTTTTGGCTGTTTTGAATATGATAGTTGTTGTATGAATGTTGTTGTTGAGGCTATGTATTTATTGGAAGGAAGATGAAAGGTGTCCGTTGGATTTAGGGCAAAATGATCGAC